>NDGN010776391.1:0-14146 GCA_002564285.1 Tympanoctomys barrerae | reverse complement strand
ATATATATATATATATATATATATATAATATATATATTATATATGTATGTATATATATTCTTCTTATCATGTATATTAACCAAATTGATCAATATTCACTTCTAAACATGACCTCTGCGAAATTTTGTTTTCCTGCATATAGGCATGCTGTTCCTACTGACACAAATTTAGTCATCTGTAAGCAAAAATAATGTTAATATGCACACCAACTTTGTGTATAGTGTGGGTGTCTTGTTTTTCCCCTGTAATTGATGCCTGAAAGCCTTACTTGATGGGCAGAGATGGAGTCATCTCGACACTTTTCACTCATATCTGGCACCTGAAGTGGGCTCCCTTGAAGACTGAACTCAGCGGGAGCTGCTGACTAACTCGCCTACAGATAGCTGCCCATGTAGCTTGAGTTTCTCATAGCATAGAGTTTAAAGACAATGTCCTATGAAAGCATGTCCAGAGGCCAAACCTTCTGTGAGAGTCAAGCAGAAACTGTGTGATCTCCTAGGACCTGGTCTTAGATTTTATATAGAGTCTGTTTTACTTGATTGATTGCAGGCGTTAGATGATTATTTTCTATAAAGAGGTTGATAGTACTACACATATTTTCAGCTTGTAGAGCCATGCTATTTCCTGCAACTGTTCAACTCTGCTGATTTAGTGTAAAAGGGCTTGCAATGTTAAATGTAGGGAACATGATCGTGTTCTGATATTCATGATAGTAATCAATTGTCTGGACTTGACCTACAGGTCACACTTTTCTTAGTCTTCCTCAATAAATTAAATCCACAAAACCCACGTAAACTGAAAAAAATGGCATAGAGTTTACCTCTGGATGAAAAAAACCAAACAGCCAAATAATTTGAAACTCTGTATTAAGACTACCATGTATGGAATAGCTGTATAGGTTTGCTCTGAATATTTTATTTCTCCCATGTGTGTGTGGTACAAACAAAGCATTAGGAAATTTTGCTAGTTCTCCATAAGGTTGAGTAAAGGTCATCATTAAAATATAAACTTAATGACCTTGAAACTCATAGTATTTAGTGACTTTAATTATGATTTCTTGCAATTCGTCATCTCAATAAATATACTGTTAAAAATAGTTTTCAGGAAAGCAATTGTGTAGAGCATTTGCTTACCCCTGGGTCCCAAAACTATGGGAAAAAAAGCAATTGCTTCATGTAATTTGATTCAAGGCAAGCTTTTATTAAACTTCCATTGACTCTTTGAATTATTCAATTTTGGTTAGAAGGCATGATTTTTGTTTTGTTTCTTTCCTAAAGAAATCTGCAATTTTTCAGGTCTGGTATTTCATTCTGCTGAGAGGATGATGTACATTTTTGTAATTGGAAAAAGTGGGCAAGGCTGAGTTCACTCAGATCACACAATAAATTAGTGGAATAACTGAAATTAGAGCACCGAGGTCCAGACTTTCCCATCTTGTCCTCTTTTTGGTAGGTATTGCTGTCTCTTGAGCCAGGCAATAATCATATTTGACCTTTACTTTCCAGGCTGTTGTGAAGTAGCTTGAGGCTTTGTTAGCTTTCTTACAGGTTTGTGCTAAATTGTGTCCATAAAGTAGGCTGAATTCCTCAGGGAACTATGATAGCTGTATTACTACATTATTATTTAAAATGTTGTGTTGGTCATTTTTTTTGTGCCTTTCTCTTTGTTCAGCTCTGAACTTAAAGAATGTGTTGTCTGATATAAAATATGTGTATCTGTTGAAAAACACTACTTTAAAGGAAAAAAAAATTGGTGATGATTGGTTCCGTCACCTCTTAAGACACATTGAGCATTGGTAAATTGACTGTCTGCAGATCTCTCCCATGAACAGATCATGTAATCTGCCTTGGTGGTGATTTGTCCTCTGATTCCTCAGTGGCAGAACACATTAGAATAATTGACTAGTATGGGAGAAGCACAAAGCACTTTTCTATATTTTGTGATGTGTCTTTTAATAGGGTTTGAAAAAGGTACCACAGGCTCAGATGTGAAACTCAGAAGGGCAGCCAGGAAAAAAAATACTAGTTCTTTAAGAATATTTGTTCAGAGTAAGCCTAGAAGAAAGAAATGGCAGAAATATAAAGCTAAAGTGATTTTAAAAGAAATATTATGATTTTTTACATTAATGATGAGAGTGTAAATTTAGAAGGAATCAGAAGTAATCCTTTCCCATAAGGACTCAGGAGCAAATGAAACAAAATATTCCTTAGACTTCGAAAACCTTTCACAGCAGTAATCATGGGAGGGCAAAGGGGATGAATCAGGGCACAGGCTTCAGCCAAGGAAAGGGACAATAGGAGGACAGAGGAGAGAAGATATTTTTAGAGCTGTCATTTAGAAATTTACCTGCTTCTGCTTCAGTGCTGCTTTGCCATCATATCAGCCCAGGAGGAAGATTTCAACCTGGAAATGACCGTATTTTAAAATAATAAGATTAGGGCAAGTGACTTTAATCAAGGCCTCCTTGGTTCAAGTGCATGGAGGAGAGTGTGGCAGAAGAGGATGCTATAAGATACTGTTCCCTAGTCAAGGTCTTCAGACCTCAGTACTGGGAGACATAGACTGTGAAGGACAGAAAAATTCTTAAAACAAAGTGGCACAGACGGTGAGGCCTGTTTAGCAGCGGGTAACCCATACCACACTACTCACCTGCTGGTGATAATAGTGCTGGCAGGAAATATCCCACTGATGATATTTCTCCGGGTGCTATGCTGTAAGGGGAGGCCAGTATTAAATATGTCTGGTTTAGCATCATGCTCTTAATGCCCAGCACACTACTAAGAAAGAAGAATTAAGAGCGGATATATGTTGATTGGCTTAAGAATAAGTATGAGCTAGTCATAACCTATTCATTAACATTTGGCTGTATTAGTTCATTTTATACTGTTGCAACGAAATTCCTAAAGCTACGTAAGTTAGAACAAAATTTTTTTAATTCACAGTTTGGAAGATGGAAAGTAAAGTTCAAGCACAATAATAATGGCAAGGTCCCCAGTAGATTGTATCACAATGGTGGGGCATGTGTTAAAGGAGGAACATAAGGCTGGGTCTAGGGGTCCATCATTTACTTTTTTATTGTGAATTTGTACCTTAATGTAATAATAGCTGGCTGTGCATCCAGGATCTTTATTTGATAGATACAGGAAACAGTCATGTGCTTACCCACTTGGTATGACAAACAACAGGGGATATGCACATGTGCAAAAGGGTCACAACGGGATTTGGACTCATCTTTATGTTCCCGTTAACTGGTTCTGTGTATGTTTAGCCAAGCATTACAGAGGGTCCAACAGACCTACACCACTCTAGGATTCATTACAAAAAACATTTCTTTCTACAGAATTTTCTGATATAAATAACCCAATTCAGTACAATAGAACATGAAAACGCAGATTTAGAAGTTGTTGAGGAGATCAAAAGTGAATCAACAGATAACTCTACTCATCCATGGATAATGAAGACAATCCATTATGGTAAAACACATGTTTTCATAATGGAAGATGGTGGTGATCATGGTGTTAGTGGCGGTGATGATGACTTTGATCCTGGCAATGTGAGTCAAAGTTTCTGTGGCAGTGAAATAGAGTAAGATCTTGGCAAGGGAGATTGGACAGAATGCTAGCCTTGCAAGTCAAGGTTGGAAATTGCAACAGATGACATGCCACAATATTCTGGGTAATATACAAAGGCTGAAATGCTTGTAAAACATTCTGTATATACAAGTAGCCATATTAAAGTTGTATTTATTATGACAGCTCACTAGCTGAAATGAAAACATTCAAGAGCTGCTCTACCTATCATGGATTTCTTATGGTGACCACAGTAATGGAAAAAGACTTATGGAAAAGTAAGGGGGTCAAAATATCATAAGAATTTATGCCCTTGTAGATGCAAAGATTAATTATGTTTTCAATTTAGACATTTATCCTGGAACTCAGGATATTAGGTCCTTTTTTTATACAGTGATAAATTCAATGGTGTTGTGAGCCAGTTTGTTGCTTCCATTTCTCAAACTAATAGAAATGTGACATTGGACAATTAGTTTACTGGTTTCCAGTTGCTGTTGCATTTGATAACAAAGCACAAGTTGATCAGGGCAGGAACTGTATAAAGGAACAGAGAAGAAATTTTAAATGAAATGTTGCAATTTCAAAGCAGAGAATTGTATCATCTTTAAATTTCAGAAAGTTAAAATGTTGGCCTTGTATATGACACAGAACAGCAGACTACTACTGCTGATGTCAATATTACACCATGATGGAAATACTGATAGGGAAATTTTAACAGAATGGAAGCATGAGATGGAAACTTTCAACAAAAAAACCTGAATGTGGAATAGATGTTGATGCATTGTAGGGTAACTATGATGCCACTTGAAACACAAAGCACTAGCCAATAGTTGTGCATTACTTAATCCTAAACATGTGTAGCATAAATAGTTCAATAGTCACAGAGAAAATAGCAAGATAAAATCATCACAGTGAAATTTTCTGAAGATGATTGGGATTGAAGCTCACAGGACATAATTTTGGAGCAGAGGGAAAACAAAATATTTCTGCCCACATAACTATGCAAAAAATTTGTGGAGCCCATAGGTGATCTGACAGGTGAACAGGGAGGTTTAGCATCACAGCAAACTACAACAACAACAACAACAACAATAACAGGAAAACAAAAAAATGTCAACGGTACCCAAGAAAGGGAAGGAAAATAAAAAATATGTGCTTATGTCTGAAACACACAGTTGTGTGCGAAGACTGAATTAGGAGTGACAGTCAAAGCAAAGCTTATTTCTGTGGTAGAATTTTGTTTGTGCTTACACTGTAGTTCAAATAGGTTTTTATTTTTAGTACCGGGGATTAAACTGAGGACCCTGTGCTTGCCATGCAAGTGCTTATTCTACTGAGCTACCTCCCCCGGCCCTAGGAATTTATTTCTAATGTTGTCTTTTAGGTTTTGCAAGCAAGTATACAGCTGTTGTGAAACATCTATTCTATTGAATTAAAATCTATTCTAAACACACAATATATATTAAGAATTTAATTGTTGTTACGCTCCCGTTAACTACACAATGCATGATATAATAAGAACCTCTTAACAAAACAGCAAGACTACTAGGATGTCATGTCCTACAGGAAAGCTAGGAAAACAAAAGACACCTGTTGTCAGCGTAAGGAATACTTGTGTATGGCATGTGCTATTGCCAGTGTACAGACTGCCTTGGGTCTGATACTTGAAGAGAACATTTGTTTTGTAGAATGCTATTGCTATTTTCCCTGAAGTTCACATAGAAATTTATTTCTGATGTCCTTTTTTGACCATACACCAAAAACCAGTGTTGTTGAAAATTTTGATGATTTTTAAAATAAACACTCAGGAAATATTTAAAAAGTCAATACTTTATTTTTGACATATTGTCCCTATTAAGTACTCATTGTTTAATATAGCAAAGCTTGTAAAATTAATTAATAATTTGTCAGCAGAAATATCCTAAAGGGTAAGCACAGATCTGATGGACCCACATTTATGCACTGACAAAAAAAAATTAGTCTTGTGCTTCAAGGGCTACATCACAACTTGTTCTCATAAGAACCGAGTCAGCATTCTACAAGGCATGCCTCCATCCTTGGGGTAGCACCTCAGTACTCAACTACCTCCAATCTGGACTCTTCCTTGTAAAAGTCCTGTCACAATAGGGACCAAGTGCTCAACATATGGACCTTTCGAGAGCAGGCCACGTTCAAGTCATAGAGTATGTCCTACAGTGAAGTATCAGTGTCAGACTATCAAAGTACTAATTAAGCAGTTCACATTGTTCCCTATCTTGTAGATAAAAATTTAAACAACAGGGCTTGCTTTTGACATCCCAGACCCTCACTGGATTTTCCTAGCTTCACTTTATTCATAAAACAATTTTGTATAATTCATAATTCTCAGGCTAACCACTGGTAGTTTGCCAGTATTCTAGTGATTTCAATGATATTCCTATCATAATGGCATAATTACAAGTGGCTTATGGATTTCAGAGCCAAAATATTACTCTTCATTTAATATTTGGATTTAAAGTAGATTATTAAAGAGAAAAATCTTCAGGTATAATACAGCAATTCATGACTCATGAAATCTGAGAGATACAGGTATTATTGAAGCCTACAGTGATAAAATTCTCTCTACTGTTGAATTTATTGTTTTTAAACAAAAGACCTACATTAGTAACATTAGTTTTAGAAGATTTTAATGTTAATTTCATATTCAAAGAAAGCAATGAGATAGTTGTTATGAGAGATGGTGTGGCTCTCAAAGGTGAAAGGTCCTTAAACAAAGGTGAAATGTCCTGTTAGTTCAATTTATGTCTATGTAAAGATGGAGGAGGGTCAGTGCCTACAACAATGTGTAGGATTATTCTGTGTACTTTATATGTAATTTTTAGCGTTCCATTTCTCTGAGTTTTTAGACTCATTTTGAACTTTAGTAGGTTAGTGTTTTGTGACTGTGGAATACATGGTGTTGTACAGTGGTTGTCTTAGGATAGATAGTCTAGAGTAGTAGTTATTACTACAAAGTGCTGTTACGCTAAGTCTGTGGTTGTTTTCTAACGCGTAACATGTTGGAAGGCAGGAAGAAAAGTAAAGTGGATAAAAGTTATGATGCAAATTCTACTTTGCATAAAATTTGAAAAAAATCATAGATAAATGGAGATCAACAAAACGTGGGCAACTCTGATGTAAGTCTTTCTATTCATAGTCATTCTTGGACATTTTCTTGACCTTCATCCTGATTCTACTTCCTAAGATGATACTGAAGCCACATTGTATTAATGAAGTCTTTGTCATGTGGGTGTAATCAAGCCCATATGGCAATAGAATAACAAGAATATCTCTGATGTTTCATTTAGGCAAATGAAATGTAGAAAGGGAAAAGTCAGCAAGCAAAAGAATGAGTAGCATCTCTGTAATTGCTGAAATAAATTCTGATTGTAATTACCTCATTATATAAAACAATAAAGAATGTAATTCAAAGAAAATAAAGGAAGCAATCCTTATGGTACCTCTAAGAAGTGGAAGCTACAGACTCTTGAACCTCATTATGGTTAATGCTAAGAGCTGGACCATGAAGAAGCACTTTCTGGGCAGACCTACTCAGAGTGGCTTTGAGTTAAAGACTTTGAGCTCTCACCTTTAAAAAAATGGGAAGTCCTGCTTGAATCTTTATTTCTCTTTGTGGATTGTTACATGAGATCAACAGCCAAAAGACTGAAGGGGGGTGATGTGATGATGGGTTACTAAGTGGCCAGAGAGGTGGAAAGTAACAACTCAGCCTTTCCAATAGGAACTAGCATAGATGCTCTTATAGGGTGTACAATACACTCAATTTTTGATGAGAAAAGACTGGAAATTTTTCCATGATGTGGCCAGATACATTGCCACAGTCTTTGGCCCTGGGGACAGTGGGCATGTCAGGCCTCTCTGCTTACTTTGGTCTGATGAAGATCTTGGTGTGAAGGGTATAGAAATGGTGCTGGTTACTACAGTAGCAGGAGCAGTGGGCTGTGTTGTGAGGAAGATAGCTAAAGTGAAGGGCTGCAAAATTGTCAGAGCAGCGGGATCTGATGAAAAGATTGCCTGTGTTAAACGACTTGGATTCCATGTTGCCTTTTAGTACAGTATAGCAGATTCTTGGGATGAAGCACTGAGAAAAGCCTCCTTTGTGATCTGTCAGACCATCTCTGTAAAACTAATCTGGTCCATTTCTCCTAGGTCCATCCCTAGAGAGTGATATTTATAAGCAACTTTGCATAGAAGGGCTCCTGGTCACCAGATGACAAGGAGATGTCTGCAAAAGGCTGTGAAAGATTAGATGAAATGGGTTTCAGAGGATAAAACTCAGCATCACAAACACATTATCAAAGTATTTATAAACATCCCAGGGCCATTTATGGGAATGCTGAAAGATGATAATTTGGGGAACAAGTCATAAAAGCATGAAAAAGTGACATGAATTATCAGAGCAAGCTTTGGATTACTTCTTAATTTTTTCACTATGTAGAAAAAATATATACTGTCCCTATGATCTAAGAAATAATAATGATCTACTGTAGAAAATACATTTAAGTGGTCTATAATTAGTGATAAATAATATCAATTTCATGATTAATCACAGCCAGTCACCTTTCTTCTTATTACTGCTTTTTCTAGTTTATTGAAACAAATATGATGGCACTGGAATCTATGTTAGTTTTTGATTAATGTGACAAAATATCTGAGGTAACTTATAAGGAGGGACAGTCTATTTTGGCTCACTGATGTGTGGCTTTCACTCTCACCTCTGTCTCCATTGCTTTCAGCCTCTGGTAAGGTAGTTAGTACATCAGTGACAGAAACAGTAGTGGGGGAGACTGCTTGCTTCATGGAAGATGGAAAACAAAGAAGCACAGACTGAAAGATTCTGGGGTTCCAATATCCCCATAAATGGTGCAATCCTAGCAATTTAATTTAATTTAATTCTTTTCCCCCTAGATCCAACTCCAGAAGGTAGTAACCAAATCTTTTAAGACAGAAGCCTTTGGTTTGGGCGCTCATTCTAATCATGGTGGAGCTCAAATGCTTAATATCTCTATGACTTTGGATTTCTAATTTTTTATCTGAAAAATGAAGATAAGTATTAGCTACTTCCTTGAAGAAATTGGTGAACCAGAAGTGAATATGAGAAAAACAAGATTTGAACCTATGGAAAGTGTCTGAACGATTTGATGAAATGGGTTTCAGAGGATAAAACAGCATCACAAGCACATTATCAAAGTATTTATAAACATTTCAGGGGCATTTATGGGAATGTTGAAAGATGATAATTTGGGGAAAAAGTCATAAAAGCATGAAAAAAATCATATGAATTATCATAGCAAGCTTTGGATGACTTAATTTTTTTCACTATGTAGTAAAATATATATACTGTCCCTATAATCTTGGACATTCTCTTGGATAGGAAGGCTCAATGTCAGAAAGATATTGGCTCTGCTGATCAACTCTGCTCTCATATAGCAGAGAAATTAAACAAAATTGTTGTGCAATGAAATAATGGAGCAATAACTTTGGAAAGATATAACAATCTACAAGTATGGGATCAAGGAATAAAATGAGTATTGTCATAAGAATGAAGATTAAAATATACTGTATTACCCCTTATATTTCTTGATTTCTGAATTTTAAGTACAAATTTGCTCACAAATATAATTAATTTAAAAGTTTCTCAAGATAAAAGAAAAAGGTGACCATTATATCTTCTTGAAGACAAATATTTCTTTGCTTAAAACGCAACTATTCATTCCTCTGCTTACTTCCTCCTCAGGGAGCATGGATCTTGCTTAGCACTGGATCTTCCAGGAGGAGTTGCTTGTCATATTGATGGTTATAAATGACTTTTTAGCATCTATTTATGTCTTATGAGTTGCTCCTCTGGTTCTGGAACCGTCATCCATGCTTACCCAACTTCTCAGTCCAATAGGTTGTATCCTTTGCCCAGCATGGCCTCAAATTCTCATTCAGCTTAGATTGTTTCTGAAGTAAATAAAAGCAAGACGTGAGCCCCCACTGCCAGAGAACTCCAGAAGAAACACAGTGGAACCCTACAGACTATGCATGTACAAAATCTGGTTGGGACCCCCTTCTTCTACACAGCAGCTTCATAGGAGGCAGATCTTCTGTTATTTTGTGTGCCCTAAAACTATTGAGGATCGAAGCTTGATAAATAGACCATGCAGCAAATAATGGCCTATGCATCAGTCAGTCAGATAGCTTGTTTTTGTAGTCAGGGCTTTGTGACCACAGCCACCCATGCATGACACATTGTGTATGCACCCTTTACCTGCTCCCAGAAAGACCACTGCAGAGTGTCCTAGCAGAGATCTATATATAGCAGCCCAAAACATTTGTAAAGTAAGTCAGCCTTCCATCCTGGTAGTCAGCATCCCCAGATTCAATCTTGGACCACCCCTCAACGCACACAAATTGGATCTGTGCTAAACATGTTGACTTTTTCTTCTTCTTCAAACAATACTGCAAAACAACTACTTATGTAGCATTCACATTGTATTATAAATTGTAAGTCAGCTAAGATGACTTCAAGTATACAGTTGGATGTGCATGGGTTGTGTGTAATTATGATACCTATTTACAGATGGGATTTAAACATCTGTGAATTTTGGTATCCATGGGGAGGGTGCTCTGGGACAATGTCCCATGCATACCAAGGCATGACTGTATATAAATTGGCCATTTAGCACAGAAAAAGTCTATCAAATGTAGAATAGTGCCATCCAGTAGACAATTTCAGCCACATATGTGATTCTATGTTAAGTAGTAGCCACAAAAAAGTAAATAGGTAATTCGAATGTTTACTTAAAAAATAAACATATATCTCACCAATGCTATACGTTATTTAACTTTTAGATCTACAAGATATCAGATGGCTCTAATATGGCAATTTCTTTACATTCTTAAGGCAATCAAGCGTAGTGATTTGAAGTTATCCTTAATAAGAAGGAAGATGTTTTATCTTGCTTTCATTCCAGGGTGAAATAGTGATATAGGAGAAATCAGAGTAATTCCCAACCTGTTAGATGTCTAATATGCATAGTTTGTGTTTCCTAAAATCTAAGAATGAATTTTGAGAAACAATGGAGTTTAAGAATAGCAAAATAGCTGAGAGATCAGAGGGGCCCTGAATGGGTTGCCATAGAACACATTTTACAGAGGAAGTTTTATACAGCAAAAATCATGAGGTGAGCACAATATGGGACAAAATTATGGTCAACCAATAAGATTACAAGTTCAGTCACTTAGGTAATATTGATCTAATGGAGCAGCAGGTCACATAGCAAGTATCAATGAAAGAACAAGAAACTTTTTATGAAGAGATGAGCCAGGGGTTTGGGCTGCCCACTTATATTAATGTTTGTTTATTGCTTATTTCTCAAGAAAGCATGCAAGCCTGGTTATTTTGTCTTATCATGAGGCCTGGCCTCCAGAAGATGTACCTCCCGACATAGTTATAATGTGTTCTCATCTTTTGCATTGACTCCCTTGAGGGCCTCAACCTGTCTGATTGCTTAGAATATTTCTCCCTAACTTAGCTGTCTATAATATCAGGGGTTGAAGACTCCCATAGCTGCTTTAATGAGAGCATAAGGTCACTAGTTAAAAGACAGCTGTAAGCAAAGGACAAAAGGTACGAGGAAACAATTGTTTCAGCATTAAGAAGCTCACCAAGTGTCATACCCATGGTCTGATTTGTGCTGTATTCTCTTCAAAGTCATGGCATTTCTATTAGAAATTACCAGGAAAATTGGATAAAATAATGCATTTGGAGATGTAGGATCATTTTGAAGATACAACTATGATAATCCTTGACTACAAATACTTTGATCATTTCCTTCCAAGTTTCTTTATAGAAACTGTCAACATGATGGCACCTTGAAATATATACTGACCAGCAGAATAAGTTTTCATGTAGTAATTTAAGAAAAGTTATTACTTATTTGCCATTGTCAGATGCTGCCATTCTAGGCATGAGAATTCTGAAAGAAGAAGCAAAATTAACAACAAAAAGTCAATGTTCATGAAGATTACAGCCTGTTAGATCTGACAATATATAGTCGCTTCAAAGAAACTCATAGACATGATAATTATCTTTTATCATCTCCGTAATGCAAGCTCAGGAAGGTATTTTTTTAAAAAATGCATATGTTGTACATTCCCTCTCATTTTTTACATCCATCATTGCTCATTTAAAGGGAGAGAACCATAGAGAACAAAAGCGTTAAATGCTATTTATGTATTTAAAAATATTTTTCCAACTTTCAATGAAGACAGTAGTTTATCTGTGAGGATCTGTGATCATAAAAAAATGTAGATTTACAAATTTGAGCTAAAATATACTGCACAAGGCATAGCTTTGCAAAGACTGTATGATGGTAGGCAAGCTGGGTTTCCAGCCTTAAACTTGTCTTTATTCTATTAGGAAAACATGCAGAAAAGAAACAAAGATATTGAAATATGTGTGAGTTTCTCTGAAGGAGAGACAGAGGCACTTTCACATAACCCAATAATTCTACATGTGATTTGTGTAGACAGGACCAATCACCTCTTCCCAATCTGGTTCACTGGGAGAAAACAATATCTTTCTTCAATGTGTGGAAAGGGTTGTATTTTTCTATATATTTTTAAATAAAGCTTATTCTGATATCATTAAAATAGTATAAAATACCTGCCTTTTAGCAAAGTTCAAAAACTTAAAGCAAATGTATAAATTTGTGTAACTTCATGTTAAGTAAAATAAATCAGACATATAAGGTTCAATATTGCATGAGTTCTCTTATATGAGAAACCCAGGTTATAAATGAAGAGCAAAATAAAAGATAGATAGTAAGAAATAGGAAGGGGGAATTTTTTTTTCTCAAATGGGAAGGGGATCAAGAGGGAGGAGAGGGAAAGGAAAGGAGATTAGAGGAATTTAGATGTGTTATGTATGTGTAGCTAGTCCACACAACGCCTGTAGATATTGTATACTACTAACATGCACTAATAAAAAACTAAATAAAACTGGAAAGTAAAGACAAAGAATAATTCTAAAATATTAGAAAGCCTTCTGGCTCTGAAAATCACTTCATCTTCTATTCTAGGCAACCCTGGATCTATTTTCTACATCACAGGTTGATTTTGTCTATTCCAGAATAGTGCCCTCACCATACTTACATTTTTCATTCAAGAACTGACAGCAAATTCAGATATAAGTTTAATAGATAGATTTTACAAAGATAAGCCATGAAATCCACAGAAATTGTGCTTATATTTGCTGCTGAATTAACCAAAAATAACAATAAGAGAAAAAAATCATATATGCCATTATAACATGGACCTATATCACCCTCTAGAAAGTATCGTAATGTTAAACAACATGTAGAAAGCCCAGAATAGTATAGTAGGTGATCTTTTGGACCTGATTTCATTCGTTTAACATATGAGGGTTTTTTCCTCCAGCTTTATTCACACTGCACTATTTTAACCCAGAACTTTTCTCTGAATGACTAATTTTGACTTTAACCTGAGATTTAGCCATTATCAGTTTCTGTTTTGGGATAAATATGACTGACTTAAACTTTCCAAAGTGGTATAAACTCAAAGCAAGGAAAGTTGTCAGCATGGTGGATGTAAAAAGTTTTTTGTTCTGTGAATTTCTCAGCAGGAACTGACCGCCTTTACACCCCTGTGTTGGTAATCCAGAAGGAGAGGACAGAAGAGTGCAGGCATATAGCTCAGTGGCACAAGTAGCACCTTGACAGGTGCAGGTTCCTAAGTTTGATTCTCAGTATCCCTCTCCCCATCAAAAATGAAAAAAAAACCCCTCAAAGCAGTTAAATTAGTATAATTCTAGTTTTCATGTTTTTGAACACTTCTGGGAAAATGAAAACTTCAAAATACAGAAGTTACACCTTACCTGGAGGCCAATTTTCTTTTTTGTTAAAGTTGAATCACATGACCTTAAAGGCCTTCATAATAAAATTAAAAAGCTTTGCAAATAGCGCTTCTTATTGTAGTCCATTTTCTTGTTTTTGCATCAAAATAACTACACTGAAATTTATTTTTTATTTGTATTTTTTAATACAGACTCTCACTACACAGTTCAGACTTGTAGTGATCCTCCTGTCTCAGCTTCCCTAGTGATGGGGCTACAGAATTGTGCCACCATGACTAGTTCTGGGGCTGGCATAGCATGTGGTGCTGGGATTTAACTTGGGACCTTGCATGTGACAGGCAGGCATTTAGGCCCTGGCATGTCTCCCTAGTCTACACTCCTATTTATAAAGAACAGATATTTCTCAGCATCCTACAGGTTGGAAGTTCAGGATCAAGTGGCTACATCCTGTTAAGGAGTTGAAACATTGTATAGTAACATGCAGAATGGAGGAAGAGCAGGACAGCCTGTTGTCAAATGATGCCTGGCATAAAGGCTTTAGTCCTATTCCTTTTTTTCCCCCATAATTTTATTGAGAAACAAAGAGCAATGAGACAGTTTCAAACGAAATTCATAGGACAGTTTCAATAATTAACACATTGCATACATTCTTCCTAGTGGTTAATTGATGTATAAG
>NDGN010776007.1:0-16073 GCA_002564285.1 Tympanoctomys barrerae | reverse complement strand
CTGCCTCCACCTGTGGGCTCTGATGCCCCCGACTCGCAGGACCGCCTCCACCTGTGGGCTCTGATGCCCCTGACTCGCAGGACCGCCTCCACCTGTGGGCTCTGGTGCCCCCGACTCGCAGGGCCGCCTCCTATGCAGGCTCCATCCTGGCAGATGTGCGCTTCCTGTTTGTCCACCTGGCTGGAAGCCAGGACCACAGAGCAGGTTGGCGCACTCTGCCGCATTGGTGGTGATTGGCACCTGGGCCACGGTCTGAGGGGGAGCTCCACTCTGCACGGGAGCACACTGCTCAGTGGGCCTGCAGTCCAGACAGGAGGAAAGGAAGGCAAGGAGGTGCTACCTTGCTCACCTGCGCAGGAGCTCCTGCTTCCACCGCTGCCACCTGACATCTGTCTCCAGTTCGTGGGGCTTCTTGTGCAGACCCTTTGGCCTTTCAACACAGACCCCCAGCTTTGTGTCAGGGACTCACACTGGGCTCTGCAGGGGCTCCAGGCCCTTTGCTGGACCCCCAGCTGTGCAGATATATGCAGAGGTCCATTTCTCTCCCCTGACTCCACAGGTGGCCATTGTGATCCCCTCAGGGCAACCTTTAAATAAGTTTTATTTATTCACCTTATAACCATATATACATTTTATATTAAAGCCGCTCACTAGTGAACTCTGAGGGGTACAGAGTCCCACAGAAGCAGGGCTGTTGCTGTGACACTGCCTGTCCACACTGTTCAGGAACCTGTGGCCCTGGAGGAATTGGGAAGGGCGGGTTCTAACTGGAGGCGCCGTGGATGCTGTAGGCTGAGCATGATGGGAGACTGGTCAGCACTCAGAAGACCAGGATGTTCCTGAAAGGCAGATTTGGACCTGGCCTTTCAGCAGTGCTGGAACTGTTAGGACTTTGATGACTCTAAGAGACATACAAAATGTGTTCTCATGAAGAGGTGCCCAGGAATCCTTTGGGGGCGGGGTGTAATGCTCTGGCTCATACCTGGTTGTCCTAAGCTCACAGACAGAGCATGAGGGAAGCGACTGAGTCATGGGGGTGCTGGGGCTGAGCGCTGTGCCCAGCTGCAAGGGCAGGTCCCCAGGGTGCAGCCTAGAAGCGAGTGTCCCCTGCCCTCCTTTGCCCTCCTTGCTCCCTGCTGCCGTGCTGTGAGCAGCTGTCCTCTGCCGGGGCTTCCCACCCTGTTGCTCCTGTGCCTATGCCTGGCGGACATGGACTAAAGTGTCTGAGACGCGAGCCGCCACGAAGCTCCGCCCAGCCGGCTGGGTGCTGCGCACCAGCCCGAAGGTGGGTGCGGCCCTGCGGCCCTGCTGCCCAGCGTGGCCTCACGGCTCCCAGGGAGGGAAGGTGGCTGTCGGCCTAGCACCACCAGCTTCTTGGTTAGGTTTCCTTGGCCTCGGCGTGTTTCATGCGGCCTGGGCCCGAGGAGCAGCCCGAGTAGGCAGAGGAGAGAAGCCCCTACTCGGTGCCCACTCTAGCCAAAGGCCTAGGGGACTGCAGACCTGCGTGTGGCCTGGGCGCCGGTCTTCACGGCCCAGAGACCTGTGGGTCTGCAGGCCTGGCTGCGGCCTGAGCTCAGCAGTGTCCGTGGTGAGCGGCAGCTGGAATTTCCCGTGAGTGAGCCAGAGCACCCGGTTCAGGGCTTGCCGGTCATGCTGTGCCTCACTTTGCCATTGGCCAGAATATTTTATTCATCTCTTCCTCTGCCAGGCTCTGCAAACAAACTGTAAGTTTAGGCTGGGTCGCACTTGAGCCTTTTTATGGCTGATCGACGGCCTATGTCTACGCTGCTGTCAGGAATCGGCTTTCCCACCCGTAGAGGTTTGAAATCTGCAGCTGCAAATGCTGCTGCGTCTGCGCCGCCAGCAGGTGAGGAGGAGCCAGGCTCGGCTCGGGGCTCACAGCTGTGCAGGAGCAGCCCAAGCCCCCGATTCTCCAGCTCTGCGCCCGCAGGAGGAGCCTCCCGCCCGTGCAGGTGCTGGGTAGGTCCTCACAAGGGAAGGGAATTTGTGAAGGAGCTGGAGATGTCCTTAGTTCCACCTCCTGATTTATGCACGGAGATTAATTTTCCACAGAGGCTCATATTCTTGTGTATCTGTCCTTGTGGGCGTGTCTGGGGGGGGCCAAGCCACCCACATCCATGCGTCAATGCCCAGGGCAGCGGACAGCGTTACGGACAAATCGTGCTGTTTTCTACGGCATGGTAAGACCCTGGTTCTGGGCCATGATCACGTATTCTTTTCTTTTAGTCACTTATTTTTTGGTACAGGGTCTTGCTGGGTAGCTCAAACTGGTAGCTTGAACTTGTCTCAACCTCCCCAGCACTGGGATTACAGGCATGTGCCACCAGGCCTGGTTTCAGTGGCCAGAATGGCACACCTGGGGTTCTGGGGCCAGCACTGCGTTGGTACTGGGGATCAAACCTGGGTCCTTGCACTTGCCAGGTAGGCACTTAGACCTCCGAGCTATCTCCCCAGCCCCTTATATTCTGATATATGCAGAGTTGTGCATTTCCTATAGCTTAGGTTTTCTCCATTACAGTTTTACACTGTCTGGTAATGGTGTCAACTTCAAGTGTGGTACAGCTTTCTGTGGGGAGCCAGAGTGACCCAAGACCGTTCAGCTCAGTCCAGCTGTTCTCAACATGGTCAGCGCTGACAAGGAACCTGGAAGTCCCGCTGGCTTGGCAGTGGGTTAGCGTTCCGTGGGCTGCAGTACAGAAGGCGTCATGCTCCTGCTTGTGACGGGGCCTGGGCAGGATGGTCTCAGCTTTCTGGAAAGTGAGGGATGAGAGGCCTCAAGGTGAGTGGCCTCCAGGTGCCCACGGTGTGTGGGCAACCCCACGTTCTGTGTTCTCCAGGGGTTCACGTCATCGCAGAAACTCAGCTGCTCTTTGCCAACAAACTCCTCCTTTTCCCTCCTGCCTTCCTTCCCGCCCACTTTTCTTCCATTTATTTATTTATTTACTTATTTGGTACAGGGTTTCACTGTGCAGCTTGGACTCATGATCTTGCTGTCCCAGACTCCCCAGGACTGGGATTACAGGCAGACACCGTGGCCATGCCAGGTTTTGGTGCCCGGTACAGCACGGGGCTGGCCTGGCATGCGGTACAAAGGATTGAGCCCGTGTCCTTGCACTTGCCAGGCAGGCACGTAGACTGCTGAGCTATCTCCCAGGCCACCTTCATTTTTTAACCATCATGCTTTAATCTCTGTACATGCCATTAGGGTGATCATTGCTTCACAGAACTCACGTTAAGAAATGAACTAAAAGTGAAGGCATAAGAAAACCACGTTTCCCCTCTGGGAAAGTTTGACACCAATGAACTCACTGTTCTCTCCATACTTGGGAAAGGCTGACTTCCTGCAGTGCGGGCTGCAGGTTTCCTGGGTGACCCCGAGCCCTGATCCTGTCCTGCTCTTGTGTGATGGCTGATCGCTGCTCTGGCACCTGTTCTGGGGGACTCCTGTAACCGAGCTTGCAGGGCCCTGAAGTGCACGCCTGCAGAGCTGTTGAGAAAGCTCTCTCTTCCTTTTAGACTGGGGACCCCTACATGTGGCCGCCAGGAGCCTCCACGCGGAGAACCACAAAACCCAGATCCCAGATGGCTAAGAAGACGGGTGTAGGAAGGGCCTTGTGGAGCAGGGCTTCTCGTGTTGAGCCCTCAGAGGAGACGGGTGCCATATATGGCCTGGGAGGTCTGAGGAGCACCCCCAACCTGGGGGCAGCCATGACTCCCCCATGTGGCCCGTGGCTTCCCTGAGTTCCCGGACAGCTGACCAGTACAGTAAAGGGCACCTTCACTCATATAGTGGGGACTTTTTCAGGCTTTTGGGAATGTGTGCGTGCAGTTGCTTTTTGAGACCTGAACGATGCATCTGTGTGCTCTGTGATCACCTTGCCTCTGTTGCAGGGACAGGAGGCAGCTCTGAGGCAGGGCTGCTGGTCTGTGCTTCTGACACGATGTGACTTTGGTGCAGGCCTTGCCTTTCATGTACTTTTCAGTTCCTGGTCGATGTCCCCCACTCATGGACGGCCCTCAATGACTGAATTCATTTTACTATGCTGCAAGATGCACAGGCCCATTCTTTGACGAATCCCACTCTTTATGAGCAGTCAGCTGCTGGAGCATGAAAAAGGAAGATCCATGTAGGATTTATTGAAGAAAACACCACTTGAGGGCCTTTATCATAGGCTGAGTGTAGAATTTTTCTTAGCAATCAAGATGGCCAATCAGGAAACTTTGAGAAAGAGCTGCCCCGACCTGTAGGGGGGCAGCAGGAGTGTCTAGGCACGACCTTGAATTCCTACCGTGTGGCTCTCCAAAACACCCCTGAAATCCTGTCCAGTGTCTTAGTTTGCTTTTTGAGGAAGTCAAGCTGTAATTTCACAAGGTTTAAGACATGACCTTCAGCGAAGACGCCCGTTTTCCTGAACAAGACGATCCTGAGATTCGCAGGACAGCATTTCCAGCTCCGTGGCGTGCGCACCACCCGCTCCTTTCTGATTCCCTGGTCCTGCAGAGGCTTGGGTGTGTAGATGCCGAGTGCTATGGCACAAGGAGCTGCACTAAGTTCTGTGCGCGGTGCCTCCCTCAGGGTTCTCGTCAGGCATTCTGTAGATTTCAACCACCTGCTCCAGGTAATACTGCCAGAGGGTGCCTCGGGCTGCATGAGGGTGCTGCAACAACCACAGAGGCAGTGCTTGGGTCCCCGGCTTTTGGACTAGTGCGTGACTTCCTCATTTGTCACCTAGCTCGATGAAGTGTGTTCTCAGTGTCATAGTGGCACCTGGTGTTCAAAGCAGGCGTCTTCCGGGCTGGCCTAGTATTCAGACAGTCCCATGCTGGCTGGGCGGTGGGCAGCAGCTCCTGTTCAGCTGTACCTCCCCTCGCTCTGGGATGCCCAGGATGACCTCACTGCCCGGGCAGCCTCGCTTCCCAAGGAATGACGGGCGAGGCAAAGTGGGAATGACAGGGTTAGTGACCTCAGAACAGCTGCTCACCCATGGGTCCCTCCAGTGACAGTGTTTGTGACCCCAGGATAGCTGAGCTTTCATAGGCATCTCCACTGAGGCATTTAAAATAGGCCTTATGAGAAGGCCATCTTTGCATACGAATCCCAGGCTTGGCTGTGCCCGCGCTGGCTGCCCTGTGTTCCCAGTGTGCCGCCCCTGTGCTCTGAGTGCTTTCCGCTGTATAGGGCCCTCTCACACAAGGCTGCTATGCTCTTAAAAGCCCTGCAAGAAAGGAGGGGAGAAGAAATTGGAAACATTGAAATTCCAGCATCAACATGTGCCCTGCAGTCAATGAGGAGGCTGCGGGTCCAAGTTGTGGCTCCTGCTGTGAGCTCTGCTGACTGACACAGCTTTCCCCAAAGGACAATCTGTCACAGTTCACATTCGGCACATTTCTGACTTCGTGAGTGGGGAAGGCTCGGACAAAGGTGAGCAGTTGCCTGTCGCCCGCCGGTGCGCGTGCGCAGCCCTGTGGACCGCAGTCCTGCGTCTCCGCCTCTGGAGTGAGGGCGCGTGAGCGGGGCCTCCCTGCTGCAGCTCCAGCCTCTGCGAGTCCCTGGCCACGAGGCTCACTCATGCGGGTTCTGTTTTAAACTTTTAAAATTTGGTTTTTGCTAGAGCCCGGTTGCAGCCCACGCTGGTCACGCTGCTTGTGTGGAGCTGGCGCGGCGCAGCAGCCTGGCTCTCTCCTTACCCCTGGCTCTCTCCTTACCCCTTACCTCTCTCCTTACCCCTCTCTTCCTACCTGAGAAACACCTGTCTCCTTCTTCGCCTCATCTATCTTTTATATTGCTGTGTATTTATGCTTCGGGCTTCTAGTATAAGAGGAACTATGTGGTATTCGTGCTTGGCTGGTTTAGCTCGCGTGCGTTCCGGCCTCAGGGTGCGCCCGTTTTCCTGCAGATGGCGCCAGCTCACCCTTCCTTGGGCAGAGCAGCGCTCCGTGCTGGGCGAGCACCACGCTTTCCACGTCCTGTCTTCTGTGGTGGACACTTGGGGGAGATTCCTGGCAGGGGAGTGCGGGCCAAGTGCAAGGATAGTTTTAGTTTCCCGAGGACTCTCCACACTGATTTCCACAGCCGTGCCGGGCGCGGAACGCGGGCCTCCTCACACCAGGCTGGTGCTCACCCTCGGTGCCCTGCCTTTGTCCCTGCTGCTGTCCCCACCTTGTCCGACACAGAGCATGCGTGGCTCCTCCTCCGCCCTCCGCCTCCGGAGCCAGCCCAGTTCCGCTGGCTGTTCTGTGCTCACACGCCCCTCCCGGCCCTCTCGCACAGCCCCACACTCCGAAGCCACAGGAGCCAAGTCGTGGCTCCTGCTGAGACCCTTGCTTTTCTATTGTGTCAGCCCGGAGGAAAAGGCTTTATCACTTTTTGCAGATTTATGAGCTGCTGTATCAATCAATGGTCAAATATTTTTTAACAGGATGAGTGCAGTAGCTTGCTAGGCTTTTAGCACCTTATAATAAGATTTCACCCCCCCATTTCTCCTCACTTTTATATCTTTGGGTCCTGTTTGCTGGGTCTTGCTAGGAAAGGAGGGAATGGACAGGTCGGTCCTGACAAAGCCGGGGAGTCCCTAGGCCTCCTCAGGAGGAACAGATGCTTCACCCCACCAGGTTCTCCTCCAACCCCACTGGCCTGGCTTTGTGACTCAGCTCAGTCATGGCAGCTGTGAGAGTAGAGCGGAGGTGCAGGGCCAGGGCGTGGGGCGCACAAGGCCTGCCCAGGCCGGGGGTCCTCTGCTCACGCCCCTGGAGCAGGGTTCTGTGCTGCTGTGCTGGCCCAGGGCAGAGGGCTGACAGCTTGCTGTTTGGGGGCACCGGGGACGCCAGGAGGCTGCAGTCACCTCTCACATAGAGCTGCCCAAGTTTCCTGCAGAGGAGGGGTCCTCAAGCCTGGGGAGGTGGGGGTGTCACATGGATTTGGGGTGCAGCACCTGCTCACCCACTGGGGACCTAGGCGGGGCGCACCTGCTTCCAGGACCCACAGAGACACACATGGGCTGGAGGCAGCCCTGTGGTTGCTCTTCAAAGAGAGGGATTGGCAGGCGAAGCAGGCTCCAGGCAGAGACAGGGCGCTGTAGCAGCCCCTCCCAGCGGCAGCAATGAGGGAAACACGGCTCGGGTTTGTGTGAGGACTTCACACTGTGTGTAGCCCTTGCTGGGTCCTTGCCAGGCCTCCTGGCTGTGATTTCTCACCGGGCTAGTAACCAATGAGAATCACAGAGTGGGTGCCTTGGAGGGAGCCTGGAGGTGGCCAAGAGGGGGCCGGGAGGGGGCAGGGAGAGGCCGGGAGGAGGGTGGGAAGAGGGAGGAGGACGCCGGGAGGAGGGGGGAGGACGCCGGGAGGAGGGTGGGAGGGGGCCGGGAGGGGGCCGGGAGGAGGGTGGGAGGAGGGGGCAGGAGGGAGGAGGACGCCGGGAGAAGGGGGGAGGACGCCTGGAGGAGGGGGTAGGAGGTGGGAGGATGGGGGAGGACGCCAGAACCCCTGCAGCATGAACCTTCCTCCTGCGCCGAAGCTCGTGCGCCGCGGCTGTAGCAGAGCACTAGCCTGAGCCAGGAGCCGAGGGGAGGGAGCGTCTCCAGGAACATGCCTGCTTCAACAGCATCCGGCCAGGCGCTGTGTGGGGAGCCCCTCAGGCCCGGAGTGTGATCCGAGCTTCCTTGACCTTCAGAGCCGGATTCCTGGCTGCCAAGGGCAGGGAAAGTGGAATCGGAGACATTTTTAGCTTTTTAAAAAGTACAAGTGGGGACACGAAATGGATTCCGTGTGCCAGGCTGCTGGGCGAGGGACGGTGACCCCAGTCCACGTGCTCGGGCAGGGCCACGGATTTCCTTCCGCAGCTCGGGTGGCCTCACCACAGCCTGAGGGACGCGGGGTAGGAGCGGAGACCTGGTCACAGCAGCAGGGCCGCGAGACTGCTCCCGTCCTGAGGTTCCGCCCTCAGCAGCCGCGCCCAGGACACCTTCTTGAGGTCCCGGCTCCGCCCGCCCACGCCGATCCCACTCGGCTGGTGGTGTCCTTGGGTCCCCGCGTGATGCCCAGGCTCCGACGATGTCCCCATGAAGGTGTTCCCTGTGTGCCCCGGGCACCCCTGGGCAGAGTACCCTCCCCAGCAAGAGTCGCCCTCAGCCACCACGTGGCACAGGGTTAGCTGCCGCCAGGGAGTTTCAGAAAACCGCACAGGCGGGCGCTCTGAGCGCGGATGCTGTTTCTTTCTTTTTGGTCCATGATTAAATCCTGTGAGCTGTGCATGCAGAAGGCTTTCATTGTTAGAGAATGACGTCTTTCCTCCTTCCTCCAGACACTTTTTCTGGACAAAATTGGTTTCTCAAAGCGCTTCCCTGTCGGCTGCACCCGCATCCCTAGGAGGGCTGCCCTCCCGCGCCTCCGTAGCCCGTTCATGTGGCAGGACAGGGGCTCCACAGCTGTGTGTCCAGCGTGGCCGGGGCTCTGAGTGCCAGGCTGCCCATTCCCGGGCAGCGGAGGCTGAGTCTCTGAGCTGGCCACAGCCCTGCACACCCAGCGTGGGCACCTTCTCTGCGCCAGTGGGGCTCATGGGGCTCACCCTGCACCAGGGGCCTTTCCACCTCTGTCCCCCCTCTCCATGTCCTTCCATTCATCCCCTGCCAGGGTGGTTGTTCTCCGAGCCCCAGACAAGTTGCCCCTCGGGTACCCTCCTGTAAGCACCTACTCCCGTGGCTAAGTGCCCCTGCCTCCCTTAAAGTGTTCTAGGCCTTTCTTCTCACGTTTCTCCTATTGCCATTTGACCTATTCAATAAGCAGCGCTTGGGACCTCGAATCAGCCCCGAAGCTCACCCTGGCCCAGCGTCGCCCCTTGGTCTCCTTCAGAAAAGCCAAGGGTCAGGCCGGCTCCGCCCTTCCCACCCTGGCCGCTGAGTGCTGCAAGCCAGGGCAGACCTGGTCTTTCTGCACGAGAGAACGTAAGAGGTGGGAGCTTCTGGAAATTCTTTCAGAGTTTGACTTGCTAAGCCTGCACTTTGGCCTTTCACAGTCGGAGCTTCAAGACAAGACCTCAGTATGGAGCCCAGAGCACACCCTCCTGCCTTGCTGTCCCCGCCAAAGCCAACAGGTGGCCAACACTGCATCTCATTTTCTCCACCCAGGTCAGAGAGCTGGGGGTGGGAGGGATGGACACTTTGGGCTGAACAGACCAGAGGCCCTCTGGGCAAACGGGGCTGCTGAGTGTGAATCTGGAGGGACTCGCTGAGCAGCCCGGGGAAGGGTGGCGCGAGCACTGGTGGGAAGCCAGGAGGACCAGCTGTGGTACTGGGCCTCACTCTGCTGCCGCAAGGCTCAGCTGCCGCAAGGTCAGGTCCCACTGTGACCTGTGTTCAGCCCCAGCACCCCCGCAGGCTCGCGGATAGCCCACAGCCTCTGACCCTTTGCCTTCTGGGCTCAAGCTGCAGCCTCAGCCAAGAGGAGCAAGTGGGAGGCTGCTGGGTGGAGTCAGGGCAGCCCTCACAGGACTCAGCAGGCTGTGACCTCACTGCCCCTGGGCGCCGCCCTCAGGGAACAGGCAGTGGTGCCTGTCCACAGTCACCTGTACCAGCCAAAGTGCCTTCCCTTGAGACACCTGCATCCCAGGGCACTGCAGTGTCCCATGTCTCCCCTGTATCCCACTGCAGTGTCGCCTGTATCCAGCATGGGTCCTGGCCATGGGTCTGTCACAAACAATGGTGCCCTCAGACAGCCACCATTTCCCTTGGCTGTACTGGCCGAGTCCTCGGAACTTCAGAGTGTCTGGAGGAGAGGTAGGGACGTTTTTCAGTTGTCCTGGACAAGAAACAAGTCGAGGTGACCTCTGTGAGGGTCACCAAGAGTGCTGTCATCCTGACAGCTGAGGGCAGGAGAGTGGGGACCCAACATCGGCAAGAGCCAATGCATGGGCTAAAACCCCAGAGAGAAGCTACAGACGAGAGACTGCACGTGTTTTCCTGTAACCATTAGTTGGTGCCAAGGTTAAGGTGGCTTTTGGAAGTCACGTGCCACTACATCCACAGGGACCTCAGTGACAGACACCGGGCAACATCCTGAGGGATGGGAAACCTTAGAGGCTGATGTCCACCTCTCCTGACAGAGAGCTTGGGGCTCTGAGACCCCAGCACCCTGCCTTCCCCGTGTGTCCCTGCTGGAAAGTGACGAAGGTGAGGATGTCCCTTCGGTGAGCTGAGAACAGGGCGGGGGATGCTGGAGACAGGCCAGGGTGGACGCCACTTCTGATACCTGCCACGGAGCCACACCACTGCCCCCGAGCCTCCCGACGGCTCTACGGGAAGGACACCATCAAAGTTGGCATGGCCAGCCGAGCCTGGAGGGCCAGTGTGGAGCTGAGGCGAGGCTCGCCTTCCTGATGCGATGATGGCAGGTTCTGTGATTAGCTGATTCAATTTTTGCTCTAAGGTTAATTTGGGCCCTGTACGTTCTTATTACATAGGGAACGCATGGGAGAAGCTTTCTAACGGGTCCTTATGGGAGGAATGACACGGTAGATGCTTTATAAAATAATAGCATTTTAAAAATAAAGTAAGGCCTTACTTGTGGACAGACGCTCCTGACTGTTGATGTCAGATGTGTGTCTATACCCAGCATAAGACATGGATCTCCGGAGTGTCACTTGACTTTCCTGAAGATCAAGAAGTTCTAAATCACAATGTCCAGGGGGTGCCTGCAGGTGCCGGCAGCCCGTGCCTATCTTTCACACTGCTCCTCCCACACCCGGGGAAGCTTGCCACGAAACAGCGAGTCCTGTTCTTGCTGTGCAGCCCAGGCCGAGAGTGAGGGGCTCACTCACACGAGAGCACCCACCTCTCACGGGGCTCTCACGCTGGGAAGAGAATGCGGAAGCCAAGGGTGGAAGATGATCAGGGAAGATACCTGGGAGCTATCTCACCGTGGAGATAACTGGGAAGGACGCCTGGGCCCAGAGGGAGGGGAGGCTGTCTTGTGACTGTGCCCCAGGTCCGGGCTGAAGTAGGGTCATGGCTATGCCCCTGGGTCCCCAAAGCCTGGTGTGCTCATCGGTGGGGTTTCCTGAGGCAGATGGGTCTAGAGTGCGTGACAGTGAGCTCAAGCGTGTAGGATGCTGGGTTAGCCCTCTAACTAGTATGTAATAGTTCTGGGTGTGGCTAGCGAGATGCCCCTCTCCAGGTGTGGGTGACACTGCCCAAAAGGCTTGAAGCTGGGATTCGAGAAAGGGAGCGGGAGGCTCACTGCTTGCTGCTGCCTCTTGCCTGCCCCGTCACGGACTGGTTCTCCTCTGAGATGTCCCTCACCATGTCCCCCGCCTTAGAGTTTGCTGAGTGTGGACTGAGACCTCTGTGAGCTAGGGCTGGATAAACCTTTCCTAGTTCAACTTTGGTTTCAAATGTTTTGTCTAAGCAGGGAGAAATGTGAGGAGGACAAGTCACAGGTGTAGCAGGAGGGTGGGAGGTGGTAAGGAGACAAAGTCAGAGCAGAGCAGGCGAGGGGACAGAGCTGCAGGCATGAAGAGGCTGCAGGCCGTGGGGAAGCCTCTGGCCATCCCTCTGAGTGACACAGGGGCGGGGTGTCTTGTCCACAGCGAGACTTCCAAGTCATCGTCCTGGATGTCCTGTGGAGAGCAAGGGTGCAGGAGAGTGTGGGCAGGGGCCGAGCCAGGGGGGTTGCCGTAACCCCTGGGCTGCCGGAGCCTTGGGGACCATCCGTTGGGGGACTCCGAGGGAAGCTGCCGGAGGACTCATGCCTGACGCTCTGGCTCGCTCCTTTCCAGGCCATGCGCCCTGTGGGCTCCTGTACTTCTCCAAGGCCAGCCCCTCAGGCATCCCCAGCACTTCCAGTGCCCACCAGACCCAGCCAGGCGCCCCGTGATGGAGGTGTCCTGGGAGTCACGGCATCCTCTCTCAGGGGAAGCGCTACTCATAAGTTGCCTTTTAATCTCTTTAGCATCCCCACACATTTTCCTTTTCCTTTTCTTTTTGAATAAACAAATACTTGGCTTATTGCCGATTGCTTTTGAACACGGTAGAGAGGGAGTGGTCGCAGAAGTGCTGCAACCCTTGTCCCCTGCTGGCTGGACCCGCCTGGAACCAGCAGCCATGCAGCGCACTGCCCACACGAGCTCCTCCACAACTTTAAATTCGTAATGATTCTCGGTTGGGAGAGGAGCTTGGAAGTGACACAGTGCCACACAGGTAGGTCTCCCTGTCATCCAACCAGAGCACGAGCACCCTTAGAAAGTGGGGTCGGCAAGGCTGAGGTCACCCTCGGTGCCGCAGGACAGGAAAGTGGGTGTGACCAGGCGTGTGCTGACCTGGGGACGCGCTGGGCGGGGTCACGGCTCGCTACACCTAGAGGATGAGCAGGGGCCGTCGCCGGGGAGAGGAGGCTGCTGTGGGGATCCGCACTGGGCCTGTCCTTGCAGAGTGTGTGTGTGTGTGTGTGTGTGTGTGTGCGCGTGTGTGCGTGTCCGCGCTCGTACGTGGTGTGTGCTCACATGTGTGAGCCTAAATTAGTTGCTACTTAAATGCTATCAGTACATTTTGTACAACTTCAACTCATTCAGAGAAAGTACAGAGAAGCCAGCGGAAACCCATCCCGGGTCCTGCGGGACCGCGATCCCTGCTGGTGCCGCGCAAGCGCATCTCCGGTGTCTGCACGTGAGCAGGTGGAAGCACAGCTGGCCCGACGCATCGCTGAGCAGAAGAAACGGTTCTGCAGCAGCTCACCGAGACGCGTTCCTTTTAATAGACTGTGTACCATTTAATTTTACTCTAAAGAATACAAAAAATTTAACCTGAATTTTATTAAAGAAAATGAAATTGATAGGAAATTAAGAGGACTGTTAGACTTTCAGATGTTTGTTGAAATACTTTTTCAATAATGATACCTCTGAGTGGCCTCTTGAAGGTTCAGTGAAAAGAGGTTATAAAGCCGTAGCTCAGGTTTGACAGTGCCCTGGTGCTGTGTGAATTCAGTTTTGCTCAGGTTTTCGGGTATGCCCAGGATGATATTCCCAACCAGGGCGTGTGCTGACCTGGAGACGCGCTGGGTGAGGACACGGCTAGCTACGCCTAGGAGGATGGGCAAGGGCCGTGGGGCAGCCCCACCCTGCGGCACCGGGCCGGGACTGCTTCTGTCTGTGTTGCTTCTGCTCACCTATATTTCGCATGCTACAAACCGAAACATAATTGTTTCAAACAGTTGTTAATTGTTGTAGAGCAAAAATGACGAACCCCATAACATGTTAGCGCAAGGATTTTACTCGCTTAGAAGAGTGTTCCCAATTCCAAACACAACACAGTACAACATACGCAGCTCAGTACAAAGAACAAACGGAGTGCAGTCTGTGAAGCTCCCTCCTCGCCAGTGGCATTGGCTAGCTCCTGGCTGGTTAGGGTCCTCCTGTTGCAATGCGGGCTTGATGGAAGGAGGTGAAAATCCAGCTTCCTTCGGCTGTGTAGTTGGAAGCAGAGTTGAATTTTAATAGACTTTGTAGATAATGCAATATACTTTTCTTTGGTACCAAACCAAAACTTGACAAGGTAGGCTTTAAGGTGGCTTCGGTTTGGAATCTGGAGTCCCTCTTTTCCTGCCTGTGTTTTGTCACAAGGGTGAGTCATCCTGCGCTTCGGATGGATCCATCCTCAGCCTCAGTTCGGACCCATCCAGCAGCAGTTATTTGGAAAACATTGTTACACAGCACCATCCCCTTGCCCCAGCCCTCCACACCCTGTCCTCTGTGCTGACACTGGCACGGATGGGCATCCTCATTTCTTTTGCCCTTGTGACGTGGGCCTGGAGAGGCCCTGCCCACGAAATCCCGTCCTTGCCAGCTCTGCTGCCTGGAGCAGCTGGTGGGTTAGGGCTGGGCAGACCAACAGCCGGTGACCCCTGCTGCTGTCAGGAATGGCAGCCCTTGCTGCTGTCAGGACACTGCACTTGACGTGGCTCTTCCGGGACTTCCTCCCACACACCATGGAGTCTCCCGATGCCCAGTGGCAGGAAAAGCAAAGAGCGGTGGAAGCTGAGTGACTCCGCAGTGAATGAGACTGCCGTGCTCGCTCTCCTCAGGGACTCTTCATCTCCCAGCATCTGAGAGGCGGCCAGTGTGGTTTCCACATGGGGCGGCTCAGCCCTACAGGAGGGCGAGTTTCAGGTACAGCCTGACTGGGCCGTGGGGAGCCCGCCCTGTGACCAGCTGTCATCCCGGGTGCTTGTGTCCAGGGCGTGCAGGAGATGGGTGCTTACACTGGGAAGAGGCCGTCCTTGTCCTGCTGGGCTTTGTCCAGTCAGCTGAAGACACACACAGGACATTCCCCCAGGGAAGAGCGGATGCCCCTCCTTCCTGCCTTCAGAGCATCCACCTTTACCAGGCCTACAGCAGCTTGGACCCAGCATGGGACCTCAGGCTGGGACGCTGGAGCTGCAGTTTGGACGTGACGAGTCCTCCGTGATTACGGGAGCTCACACTTATCTATTTCCCGCTCCCCCTGTTGCTATAGAGACAGACAGATGTGGAGATATAGCTGTCACTTGCTGCTTCCACTTGTCTCAGAGTCCGAGGACTCTGACCTGTAAAATGAGTCTGAATTCAGGGAAGGCATGTGTTTGCTTTCAGGTCTGCAGAAACCCTGTTCTTGCCTACTACACAAAGTATTTAAATGATGCAAGTCCACATCTTTTTGCGAGGTTGCTGGTTCTGAGGACAGTAGGAGCCTCCTGAGCTCCTCAGGGCCAGGCTGGCTGCCCGTGGCAGGCAGGGGTGAGAGAGTAAAGTGGGACGGTGCTCACTTCACCTTTAGGAGCAGCGTGACCTTGGGACACCCCCGTGGCTGTGTAGGAGTCAAAGGGGATGGCGTGGCTCGGAGGTACACGGTTGTGGCGCGAGCCCTTTGGGTAGAGGGAGGACCCTCGGCTTCTAGATGCCCAGGGCCCTATGGCCGTGCTCTGAGCAAGCGCCTTTGAATCTCTGTCCTCTCATTGTGGATTAAAATACGTGCATCCAGATGCAGTTGGAATAATATCTTATTGTTAATAATGTGCTGTGTGCCAGCGCTGTTCTGTACTTTCCTGAAGAAAGCTGGCGAAAGTACCAGGCAGCAATGGGAGTGTATAAGACAAACCGACTCATCCAGAATTCGCAGAGCAGATCACTTGAGGGAACATTAAGTACTAATTGTAGAAACAACACACATTAATCACCCTCCAGTGCCACCAGGTGACGGGCCTGCTGTTGGGCACGCTGGGGCCTGGCACGGGAAGAGGAGGCCCAGATGCGGCCCAGATGCCGCGCGGCCAGGAGATGTGCCCCGAGACCTCCAAGGGCTGCGCTGGTGCCACCACCATCCTGGGAGCCCCAGAAGCATGGATGCGGGCATGCATGGGCAGAGGAATGCTCCAGTGTCAGCTCAGGGCTGGGGACACCAGCGGGGTGAGTCCACATCTGCCCTGAGGACGAGGCCAGAGCTGCAAGTGAGTGGAACTGCCCGGAAACGGCCACTCACATGGCACTCGCTGTGGAGGAAGATGTGGGAGATCGGACTGTAGGAATAAATGGTACCATGGGTGTCCAGGGTGCAGTGCCACACTGTGGGCCCCACGGGGGCAGGGAGCGGGGGCCTCTCAGGTAACCTCACACGGTGTGCGTGCTTTAGCCGGATCTCATGTTTTGCTCCTGGTCTCCAGGCTCCCACTCTGTGCCCCTCACACCCCAAAACCTGGGCTTGTACCTCCCATGTGCTCTTCAGCCTCGCTGTGGAGGCAAACCAGGCTCCTCTGCAGGGCCGCACTCTGCCTGCTCCTGCCTCTGCCTCTGCCTCTGCCTCTGTCTCTATTTTTGTCTGTCTATCTCTGTCTGTCTGCCTTTGTCTCTCTTTTTCTGTCTATCTCCTTGTCTCTGTCTCTGTCTCTCTTTCTCTGTGTCTCTGTGTCTGTCTGTCCCTGTCTCTCTATCTCTGTCTCTCTGTCTCTTTCTTTGTCTACCTCTTTCTGTCTCTTTGTCTCTGTCTCTTTCTCTGTCTTTGTCTCTCTTATTTCTCTCTCTCTCTCTCTCTCT
>NDGN010775540.1:0-11865 GCA_002564285.1 Tympanoctomys barrerae | reverse complement strand
ACTAGGAAGAATGTATGCAATGTGTTAATTATTGAAACTGTCCTACCAATTTGGTTTCAAACTTACTCATTGCTATTTGTTTCCTCAATAAAATTATGGGAAAAATTTAAAATAGAGGTAGGCAGGATTAGGGATCAGCAAAGGCTGAAGGCATTTCGCAGACAGCAAATATGTGAAGTCTGAAAGCTGAAGGATGGGGAATATCTTTACCGCAACATACTGAGAGACAGTAAGAGCCACAGACACAGGTGTACCTGTGGAGAGCAGTAGCTGGGGACATACCACCTATACAGAAAAGCAGTACTGAAATAAAAGAGCAGAGGAGGAGACATAATTTTGGCTCTCTCCTACAATCTCTGGCCAGTGCTTCCTCTGAGGTGGACTCAAGTGGAGGCCATCCTAACAAAGAAGCCAACTGATGTCATTTATATGGAACAATTTCCAGAGCTCAGGGCAAAGCAGTGCGAAGAATGGATCTGGGACAAATGGAATAACCAGCACAAACCTTACTGTGCCAAGAAATGAATTGGATGCCTTATGTAGACTATTTTATCTACTCATCCACATACTTCTATGATGTAAGAAAAGACCTCGAACTAAAATTTGCAAAGGTTAAGTAATGTGCTCAGCAACTCACTGCCTGGAAATAGGGAATCCAGAAATTGCACCCAGATGATCTGACTCCATTAGACAGGAAAGGCAAGCAAAAAAAGTTTCAGACGTTACACTAGTCAGTAGAGCACAAGCAGGAAGAAGCCTTTGGGGCCAAATTCATCTTTCCACCTGTTTTTGTAGGTGAAATTTTATTAAAACACAGTTTTACCTATTGTTACATGTTTGTCTCTGGTAACTTTCACACTAAGGCAGGATTGAGAAGTAGCAACAGTGATCAAATGCCCCACAAAGCCTAAAATATTACTATGCAGTCTGTTATACAAAAAGTGTGGTGACTGTTTTCGGTATATAAAAGAAAAGATATTAGCTGGAGCTTCATCCTGACTCTTACTTCTTACTATATATAACACTTTCTAACTTCCATAATGAACACCTCTTAATTCAGACTAAAAATAGACCTGCCTCGTACAATTCAAACAAAAGTAGACACAGACATGGTTTCCAACTACAGAGGTGGGCAATTTATTAAATATAATTTATTAACTTCAATTATGAAATTTATATTCATTGTATAGCTTTTTGGAAATATCAAAAGAGAAGATAAAAATTATGCCACCCAAAATATTCTTGTTATATATAATACATAAATGCATCATATTAACCTTTCACAAAAGCAAGTTTATATCATGTATATCGACTGCTATGTGAACCTCTTTATTACACTACCTGCCCAGCCAGATATTGCATAACACAATATGTTTTCCCCAAAGTTATTTTAGTACTGAATTCAATTAAAATAGCTATATACTTAAGTTAATTTACCCATCCAAAATTTATTGAATACCTTCTATATATGTCTATATGTCACACACTCCGCTAGATGTAGGTGATAAGACAGGAAACATGATATACACTGAGTCTGCCTCTAGAGAGATTTTAATGTTCTAAAAGGAAAGACACATGCAAAAAGTAAATAAATAAATAAAAATAAACAGGAAAATGAAACCACTGCAAACTCTGATCAAATTGTAACAGAAAGCAAGGAGAGACAAAAAAACATTATGCAGAGGTGCTTTATGTATCCTAGTTAGAAAAAGCCTCTAGGGAGTTGGCATTTTAAAAATCTGAAACTTAAAATGAAAAGAAGAAACTAGAAAATAAAGAATGAGGAAAGAGTGTTCTATATAGTGGAAACAGCACAGGCAGATCTTAAAGATTCAGAAGAAATTTACTCAAGGAGGCAATCAAACACAATTGTGTGATAAATTTAGTAAGTACTGAGAGAATAGTACTATAAAATTTGGGCAAAAGTGGGCAGGGGGGCCGGCGAGATAGCACAGTGGTGTAAAGTGCCTGCTTAGGCAAGCTTATACAAGCTGAGGCAATCGCAGGAACAGCAGTTCAATCCCCAGCACCACATGCTGTGCTGGCCCTGCCCCCAGGGTGGGATGAGCCAGCCACAAAAAGATAAAAATAAAGAAAAATAAAAGTGGGCAGAGGATACACATGTCCAGTGTACAATGAAATGCTACTCAGCGATAGAAAAATATGGACTTCTGAGATAGGCAACAACATGAGCAAATAGATTTAAAGTGAAAGAAGTTGGACCCAAAAGAAAAGATAATGTATGCTTCTAGTTGCTGGAAATTCTAGAACAGGCAAAATTAATCTATGGTCTTTGAAATGCCAACATTAATTGTCCCATAATTAGGGAGCAGACTGGGGATTAAATAAAAAGGCAGTGGATTTTAATAACTCTTATGCTACTGATACAGTTGGAGTTTTAATCTAAACTGTAATACATTAATATTATCTCCCAGTTATTGCAGACTGATCAGGCCCACAATCTCCCAAACAAATTTTAAAGTGTACAGTGAAGGCTTAAATAAGTGAGTCAAGCAGTACGATTTTAAGGCTTTGGGAACCTCAAAACCTTCTGAGAATTGAGATTCCCTGGAACTAAGACAAAGATCTTATCTGGATGGCTGCATTAATTTAGTTATCAAACAAAGGAGAGGAATAATGAAGAAATGTGGGAATCTGATCAGTACAGTTCAAGGACCTTAGAAGTCAGCTCGAGGACTTCTCCAAGTAAGACCCTCTGCTAACGTAGGAGAGCTATGTTATCTCCAGAAAGGCCTCCACCCAGGAAATGCCTGCATCTATGGTTTTTATCTAGTTAATCCAGGTTGGAGCCAGGTATGCTTTGCTGTGGCCTTCTTTTGTCCTTTGAAGAATCATGGTTTTACCTGTAGTTACAGGTCTCAGTTCAGATGAGTGACACACAGAGGCTCACTTAGTATATGACTCCAATGCCCATCTCCAGACAAGGGACCTAGGCCTTGGATAGACTCACGAGTAAACATAGAAAGCCAATTGGTTAATTTTTTTTAATTTTTAATGTTTTTAAAGAGAATAAAAAATAGTAAAAAAAAAAGTTACATGAAATTAAAGAAAAGAAAAAAAAATGTAAGCATTAACTGCTCCTTTCAATAGACCAGCAGAAATCAGAAGTATGATTATCCAAGCTATCTGGTATAGATACATAAATATATCTTTTTCCCTTCTTTCTTTTTTAAATTAATTTTAAATCCTATTCAAAGCTGTTTCCTAGTGATCTCCATTGAAAGTGAATCTCTTTTTCTAGGTCTTGTCATTGAATTTTATGAATTTCTTTCAACAATAAAAAAGTGTGAATTATATATTCTAAATGCACCCAAAACCCAGGTTTTACTTCCCATGGAAGATTTATTTCTGCATATTATCCTGAACCAGGTATTTAAACTTGAATGACTCACACACTCCTATCTAGACAGTGTGAATGCCACACCCACTCCAGGGCAGGTAGCCTGCTTGTGATCTAAGGGAGTAGAAGAGGCTTGTTTCCCTTCTCTTGATGCTCTTGTTGGATTTTTTGTCTTCTGCTACCTTGAGCTGTTGCCTCTCACCATGCAACCCTGCCTTGAAGCCAGCTGATTACCTACTCCACAGCTGTGAGCTAAGTAAATCTTTCCTTTCTTAATTTTACATGCCGGGTATTTTGTCTCAGCCACGAAGGAAAAGTAACTAAGACAAAGCCCTTCTGAAAGTATTGTATTTCAGGATTTGATTTTCCAAAGTTGATGACAGTAGATTCAGAAGGGTACTGGGATCTTGTTTTCTCTTATGTTCTCCAATGTTCTCTCCAATTACCTTTCTTTTCAATATTTGTGTATTTACTTTGGGCATAGCCTGCCAAAGCAGACTTACCATGTAATTATGTCTCTATGCTAGAGACACAAAGATTTATAGTAAAAATTAATCATAGCAAAACTACATTTCTACCTGACTTTCATTAAAGTAAAAATTCACAGATACTTCATTACTATTTCACAGCAAAGAATTTTTGCTCTTTCAAGAAAGGCTCCCAGCATATACTCATCTTTGTGCTCATCATAGGCCTCCCATCTTGTTCCTATTAACATTTACTGCAAGCCCTGATCATTCATCATTTTCAGGAGACAATTTAAGTTCTTATAGATGGATATTTCTATGAGGAAGTTTGTGGATTTTTCCTTTCAAAGTTTTTTTTTCAATGTGGTGCCAGAATTTTACTATTTTTTCCCACAAGAGTTTGACTTTATTAAATTGTGGACTTAACTTCTGGACACAGGTGGTATAGGCAATGAATGCCACCAACTGATAGTTGCCACTTTTGTAATTTGTGGTTTTGGAGACAGGGTGTGCTCCTTAAGCATTACTTTTTATATATCTTTAGGTATTTTCAATCCATCCTTTTGCCATGTACAGTGTCTGATGGTCACTCAGTGTGTGTCTGTGGATGATCTAATAAATTATATCACTAGTGTCAGGTCCTTTTTAGGAAAACTCTGTTCTTTAGAAACATCTTCTGTGTATAGGAGATCCTTGGTTTGTGTCTGTCCCAAGATCTTACTTTCCAAATTAATTAACGATGAGATGTTGGACTCTGTTTGGCTTAGTCCCAGTCCTTTAGTGTTGAACTGCAGGGGCATTATTACCCCAGAGCTTCCCAGTACTATTACAGAAGGGAGAACAATTGGCTACAACAGATATGACATCCTGGCTAACATAGTATCATTAGCAATAGCAATAGCATCAAGCACAGCTTAGAAACTGACAGACTGTGCTAACTATTGATTTTGCACCTTAAACCATAGGGGAAAAATCTAAAATTATAAATAACAGAACTGAGCATAAATTGAGAGCTTTAATGCAAAATTTTTCCCCTTGGTTGAGTGGTTTTACCCTGTGGTGGGGAAGTTTAGAAAGGTTATTGGATTAAAGAAATATGAATGAGAAGAAAGCTGAAGCGAGGCTGGAGGGCAAAGGATGACCTGAAAGCCTTGGGAAACTAGAGAAGAGGGAAGAAGAGAGAAGGGAGGAATAAGCAAGGGATTGTCTGAACTTGGTCTCTGGTTTTGGGGGATGGGATTAGTTTTCTGTGGCTAGAGTTCTCCCAGCTGTTTAGAAAAAATAGAAAAAAAGATAACAAAGAGATTAGAGAAAAAAGATGGCCCTACTCACCTGCTTCTATTCTGTGCGTCTTTGTCCCCAAGCACGGTGCTGCTTCACCTAGCTTACCTTCTGTTGGTATAAAATATTATCAGGAGTTGTATTTGTAGTAGTGTCGTTTTGTTCCTTTTATGTGTCAGAACAAGTTTTTAGAGATATAACTGATGCTCTGAATCTCGTGATGAAAACTAATGCACTGAAAATTGATCTCCCTGAGTAGCTTGTTGATTCCTATTTTGCAAAGTGATTGCTCATTGTTCATGGGACTTTGAAGAATTCTTACCATTTCAGCAAGGCCTGATGTGTAGGGTGTGATGTGAGACTGAAAATTTAGTACTGTGACATTTTAAGAGCAAGCTCCCATAAATTTGGTAACAACCTTGCAGATTCATGTTTCAAAGTACCTATGTTTTCGAATAGCTCTTTTCTGTTATTAAACTAAGTAAAACAAAACTTAATAAACGATAGCAAAAGGTATGTTAAAGTTGTAAATATATGATCAACATCTCTGAAATAGTCTCTGGAGTGACATTGTAGATTTTCTCTCCTTAGCATCATGTAATAATCAGTCTCTCTGTTGGGACATTAAGAAGCTTAAATTCCAGAGTACATGGCACTCAATTCTTTATCAAATGTCTTGAAATAAAAAAAGCTTATTTATATAAAAATTTGTATTAGAAGTCTGATATCCTGGATCCTATTCTTACTTTGACTTTGTGCAAGGAATTTAAGCATGTTGAGCTCATATCAACCATCAGTACAATTCTCTTTACTCTGACTTAACAACTATGTAGAAATAGTGGGAAATGTTGTAGGTTACTTTAAAACTTCTAATGTATATAATGGTATCACAAAATGAACAAAACAACACCATCCTCAAAATCAGTGAATGCTTTTCCTTTAAAACATGTATTTATGAAGAATACGAAGAAAAAGACAATATAATTCAGTTCATAAATATGTATAGAAATTAAGCATTTTTAAAATTGCAGATTTATGTGATAGTACTACAAAGCAATAGTGAAGTTCAATAACTGAGTAAAACTTGGAGGGATACCAAAATGACAATGACGTCTGCTTTTTGTTGTTTCCTAGAAAGGACTTTTAGATTCAGGAGAAAACATTCTAATACTGTAAGTCTGGGGTATTTTTCCTGGTCCCAGATGACACCCAAAAGTTGCTCTAGATGGTACAGGCTAGTTTTTTGTAGAATAGCAATAACATCGTAACTTGTCATGAAGTGTTTTCGATCTTAGAGGGTTTGTATTCTCTTTGAGATGAGAAAATAAAATTAAGAACAAACACCTATTGCAGCCTGTGAGTATAGCTCAGGGATAGAAGGTTTTGCCTAAAATGTATGAGACCTTGGTTTTGATCCCTAGCACTACAAAAAAAAAGTATCTAATCTGTTAGAATGTTGTGAACACTGTTTGTTAAACCATAGCCTGTAATCTGGAGTGTGTTATAACATCACGTAAATTAGAATCAGCAGTTCTTCACAAATGAAGTTGTCTTGTTTTCTTGTCACTGGGAAAAATCACCACTTAGATTTTGAAAAATCAGTGCATTTCATAGAACTAGGTGTTATTTTGTAAGATTTTTGTTTAAATCATGTATTTAGGTGTGGAGATGTATCAATTTCCTGTCTGCTTATTTTACTGTGGCTTGTATCCTTAAATGTTTGAAAGACTTGAATAGGAAGTACTCAGCAGATTTGTTTTAAAAATTAAAATAATAAAAGAGGAACTTGGTCTTGAAGGTCTTTTCTGCAAGTGTGACTGGCAAAACAGGGAAGCTGCCACCCTAGTTTCTACTAGCTAAAAAAAGGTGCTAGTGGCTGCCCCCAATCCAGAGAGCCTGATGAGCCTGACCCTGTCTTCAACAGCAGCAGGTGGACCTGTTGGGAACTCTTCCTCTCCATTCTAGTTTGTCCAGCCAGGCTCCACCTTCACATGACAGATGACAAAGCACGGGAGTGTTGCATGTTAAAGCTTTGGGGTAACTTGGAGATCATGGCACCCACCCCCACATCTTACATCCTAGCCAGGGAGAGGGCTTCAGATCTTCCTGGTGTCCATGGACGGCTAAGAGCATCTCTCCATTTCTCCTACCTCGCCTGTGCGCCTCCCATCCTGACTGACATGTGGGATTTGATGAGGTAGAAGTATGCTGGCACCCTCAACATTGGGACTCTCCACTTTACATACAGCTAATCATCACAAGGCCTTTCCCAAGCTGAAACTTGCCCGTGATTACCAAATGACATACAATTGTTTGCAATATAGATAACGTTCCAATAGGGACCTCGCTAAATATCCTCTAAAACCTCCTATTATCCAAGAACTCTGGCTGAACTTCAACCCTCTGCTAAAGTATAAAAAAGGGTGGTGGTGCTGGATCTATTAACCACCAACACCCCAGATCTATTTTGAATTCTGGAACTATTAGGCAAAGTATCCTATTTACTTTATAAAAAAAAAAAGTCATAGATAAGGTAAAGCATGAATCCTTGTATGAGTATGATTAGTTAAAGATAACTGAGTTGATTACATTTAATATTCAAGACTGGAGAACCCATAAAGAGGACAGGGTTGACTATCTACTAAGTATGTAGTAGCTTTTGGCTTTTTTTTTTTTTTATAACAGATGCTTTCCTATATTGGTCAGTAGTATCTTATGGGTTGTAACATTTTTTTAAAAAGTCTAAACAATCGATTGGAAAATTTCCCAAACTGAGGTCAGCTTTAAATACTTGCAAAATTGTGCTACACTGAGGGCAAATATAGAAAAAAAGTAAATTTAGATTTACAAAACCCATTGTGGTTTGACTAGATGCTGGCTGATCTCCCACAGCAGAAAGAGACAAGCACTTAGTATGCAGTTCAGGAAGTAATGCTGCACGTCTGTGTGAGTGTGCTTCACAGTCTTTAGATTTCTATGCAGTTGGTAGTTTGCTATTAAGATAAAATAACTTTTTTGTGTTTATGTGCCCACCCTCTGCCTCCCTCCCTCTCTTGATCGCTTCCATTTAAGAAACATCTAGCTCCCTGCTTTCTATTACCTAGCTTTTATTTTGCTTTTTATTTATATTTGGTTTTTCTCCTATAAGAGCTTGTGTGTCAGATTTATTTCCTACAATTGACCTAGTTTATATTTCTTTATGACAGAGCAGTACTCCCTTGGGTATACATACCATGTTTTCTTTGGCCATTCATCTGTTGATGAATATATATAGATCATTTCTAAGATTTACTTACTAAATCTTGTGCTGCTATACACATGGATGTATATGTATCATTGCAAAATGATTTCTTAAACTTTCTCAAGAAGATAACTATCAGGGGAATAGTGGGATCAAGTGAGATTTCTAGTATTTTTTAAAGAACCTCTGTACTGACTTCTATAGCATTGCACTAGTATATTCTTACCTACAATACAGAATGTTCCTTTTCCATCCTAGGCTCACTGGAATTTGTTGCTATTTAATTTTAGTAGTAGCTACTATTTCTGGAGTAAAATGGAATATCGGTGTTGTTTTAATTTGCAGGTGGCTAGTGATGTTGAACATTCTAAATGTATTTATTGGTCATTTGTACTTCTTCTGAGAAGTGTCTATATATTTCAATTGCCAAGTTCTTGATTATTTTGTTTTGTGGGGTGAAATTAGAATTTTTTAAGTTCTTCATGTATTCTGGTTATTAGTTCTCACTCTGAGGAAGAGCTGGTGAAAATTTTCCTATTCAATAGTCTGTTCACTATTTTGGTTGTTTCCTTTGCTGTGCATAAGTGTTTAATTTGATAAGATCTCATTTGTTGATTTCTGGTAATATTTCTTGTGACATTGGGATTATTCTGTTCAGAAAGACCTTGCCTATGCTTACACTTATTTCATCTTCTAGCACGCTATTTTATCTTTGATTCATTTTGATTTTAATTTAGTACATGACAAGAGGTATGAGTCTAGATTAAATCTCATGAGAATAGCCAATTTTCCCAAAAGCATCTATTAAAGAGACTATCCTGTGGGATTCTTACACAAGAGAAATGGTGTACTATTTCAACGTGAGTGTCTTATTTATTTCACTTATAACTGAGATGCACCCAATTCTTTAAAATGTTTCACATTTATCCTTCTTTATTGCACAGTAGTACTCCTTTGCATATAAGTACCACCTTTTCTTTGTCTATTTATATGTTGATGGGCAGATGGGCTGTTTCCAACATTAGCTGTTATAGATTGTGCTGCTGTAAACATGGGTGTGCATATGTCCTTGCTATGATACTTTTAACTCCTTTGGAAGATAACTGGAAGAGTTGTGGCTGGATCAAAGGCAATCTGTCATTTTAGTTTTATGAGCAGTCACCATACTGACTTTTACAGTGCTTGTAAAAGTTCACCCTCCCACCAATAATGGAGAAGTTTTCTTTTAGAACAAAATCAAGGAGAGATATTGGGAAACACGAAGAACTTGTTCAAAAGGGAAAAAAGGAGAAGGGAAGGAAAAGGGAAGGGAGGGAAAAGGTCTTTTGAAAAATAGAATGGAAGGAAGAAATGGAAACATCTTTTGTAAATGAGGAGAGGAAAAATTGGAGGGAGGGAGAGGAATAGGAAAAGGGAATTACGATATGTCATGTACAGGTACACATTCTCCAGGATGAATGTAATTATTGTGTGCGGCAACATTTATCAATAAAAAGATAGGGCTGTCTTCTTTGTTTTTGTCCTCTTTGTCAAAGATCAAATAGCTGAATGTGCCTGGAGTTGTTTCTGCATCTTCTACTCCATCAATCCGCATGTCTATTTCTGTGCCAGTATCATGCTGTTTTTATCATTATCACTTTGTAATATAATTTCAAATCTGGGATTGTGATGCCTCCTGTTCTGTTCTTGTTACCCAGGATTGCTTTCATTTTTCTGGGTCTTTTGTGGTTATGAATAAATTGTAGTATTGTTTTCTCTAGTTCTTGAGAAATACTGTTGACATTTATATTCCAGAATGTGTTATTGGTACTATCACTTAATTTGAGGAACTGTCTTATTTCTTCCTTCATTTCTCTTGTGAAACATTGATTATTTCAGAGGGTATTGCTTAATATCCATGCATTTGTCTAACTTCTTTTGTTGTCATCGATTTTAATTTTCACTGTACTGTATGATACATGTCTTGATAATATTCACGGGATAATTTCAGTTAATTTTCATTTACTTCACACATACATGACAAAGCCATAATTCATATGTCTTGCTGCTAGATGGCTTGCACCAGCAAAGATACAATGTATAACTGTCTCACAAGATGGTATGACAGTTTATTAGCAAAAAGACTGAGAAAATGACTAGCTCTGTTTCTGCCTCTGGTAGTATAAGTCATCTAATGGGACAATCATACCTTTACTACTGGTGATTCAAGCCAGGAGAAACATGTTAAGCATATTTTATTGGTTATATGTGCTTTATGTTGGAGAAATTCTAAGTGGTTCCAAAAAGAATGTGCATTCAATTGTTAATTGAACAATCTGTAGAAATTTATTAAATCTCTGAAGGTTTGGTTAAACTGATATTTTGTTGATTTTTTTCTACTTTATGCATTTGTAATAACTGGACACTAAGTCTTCCCCACTGTAACTATACTGATGTATTTCTGATTTTTTTATTTTCAATATTGTTTGTTTCGTGAAGTTGGGTGCACTGTCGTGTAATGCAAATGTGTTTATACCTGCTATCTCTTCCATTTAAATTATTCCTTTAATCTATACAGAGTGACTGCTTTCACCTCATCTGATAAGTTTTGGCTTAGAGTGCACTTTTTCTGAAAATATGATAGCTAATACTGTTTGATATAGGACTTCTATTTCCTGCGATACTGCTTTCTATCTCTTGATTTTTAGTATATAAACTTCTTTTTGAGGTAAATGAGTTTCTTTTATATAGTATTTGATGAAAACTGATTTTTTGCAAAATTTTTGATGCATTCGATCAATCTGTGACTTTAGAAAGTTGAGATTAGTCCTACTGAGCCCCTTCTGCACGTCTCACAGAGCCAGTGCCAGCACCTGGGATGGGGCCGCAGCTTCCTCAGCAGCCGCCTGTGGTCTGGCTAACATGGATCCCCGCAAAGTTAAGCAAGCTTCAGGTCTTTGTGAAAATGTGTAAACAAGATCTGAGCGTCTTGCACACCAAAGAAATGTGCTTCCTGAGGGAGTGGGTGGAGAGCATGGAGGGTAAAGCAGCACCTGCTACTCAGAAAGCTAAATCAGAAGAAGATATCAAGGAAGAAAATGCAGATAGTAAGAAGATGGGGGAAAACAAAGACAGATGGGCCATCAAGTGAAGAAAGTGATTTAGAGATTGACAATGAAAGTGTAATTGAGCCAGTTACTGATATCCCTCAAGAAATGGGAGACAAAAATGTAGAGATTACTGAAGAGATGATGGATCAAGCCAAAGGAAAGAAAGGAGCTGCCCTGGATGCTCTAAATGATGGTAAACTACAGAAAGCCATTGACACTTGTCACAGATGCTGTCAAGCTGAATCCTCACTTGGCCATTCCATATGCCAAGAGAGCCAGTGTCTTCATCAAATTACAGAAGCCAAGTGCTGCCATTCGAGACAGTGACAGAGCCACTGAAATAAATCCTGATTCTTCCCAGCTGTACAAGTGGTGAGGGAAAGCACACAGACTTCTGGGCCATTGGGAAGAAGCAGCCCATGATCT
>NDGN010775226.1:0-10704 GCA_002564285.1 Tympanoctomys barrerae | reverse complement strand
GGGTCTACAGGGTGTTCAGGGTCTCACTACTAGATGGGACTTGTAGTGATCTGCCTGTTTACAACCTCCCAAGAGCTGGAGTTACAAGTACAAGTCACCACACCCAGCCTCAATCACAGTCTCAGCATGTGCTGGGGGTGGGGCCAGCATGGAAGTCCTGGGAATTTAATCCCCTCCCCTGTGCCTGCTTGCAGGCACTTTAATCTGCTGAGCTATTTGGCTGGCCCAGGGCATTTTTATTTGAGTAGAGCAAATAGAGAAGTAGTGCATGACTAGTGAAGGCAACAAAAGTTGGCAGGTGATGCAGGGGTGTGTTTGCCTCACCTCTGGGTGCATAGGTGACACATCCATGATCCACTTGAGATCTAGTTATTGGAAGATTACAGATCAAAAAATGTTGATGTGCAGAGATACATATTACAGAGATGACAAAACAACCTACCTTATACTAAAATTAGCAATGGTAAAGATAAACTAACAGTGATATATAATTTTAAAATAAGATTAGCAGCAATCAAAAATCACAATAAGCTGTTGATATGCTAATAACACTATATCCTTCTTGGGCCATGGAGATAGCTCAGTGGTCTAAGTGCCTGCCCGACAAGTGTAAGGACCCAGGTTCGATCCTAAGTACCAGATGCTGTGTGGGGCCAGCACCATGCTGGTCACTGAAACTGGGTGTGGTGGCACATACCTGTAATCCCAGTGCTGGGGAGGCTGAAAACAGGAGGATCGTTATGAGTCCCAGGTGCATCGTGAGACCCTGAGCCAAAATACATTAAACACACACACACACACACACACGAGAGAGAGAGAAAGAGAGAGAGAGAATCTAAACAATTACGAATCATTCACAGTTTTAATAAAATGTCTAGCACTTTGATGCAGCAGTGAATGGCTGCACCACCGCTGCCCTTCCACAGATCCCATATTGTACCTGAGATGTAGGTACTGCCCTGAGGATGTCACAGAGACCACTGTGGATGACTGCTGCAATCATGTGACTTTTGACTTCCTGGAACAACAGTGTCTTATCCATACCTGTTAGAATTCAAGAGAGCACCCAGCATCATTCTTATCTCTTTAGTCTTAGAGAGTAAGACACGGTGGATGGGTCCTCTTTAGTTTTCTAGGGAAAACACTAGAAGGAAGAGGCCACCCTTTTCCAGCTGGGATCCACTGGACATATTGGCTCCTGCCACTTTCTTCAGTAAAGAGGTCAGGTCCTGCCCAAATAAGGATGGAAATTAATTTAGCAGTGTGATATATGATATATATGTTTAATAAGGGATGTCTAATGTACCTGGTCATTTACTTTAGACATATTCATGCGATGCTTTGTTGGATCTATCTTTAAAATCCTAACTCAGAACCACCCATTTCATCTATTCAGCCTTCTCAGGTGTCATATTTTAATTTTCACAGGAGTTTAAAATGTGCCTCTTTTACAAATAAAGAAGTAGAACCTGTCAAAAAAAAATGACTGATCTCATTAATGAGAAAATCATCAAATTGATGAAGCCAGTTCAAAGTGAACCTGAGTACCCAAAGTTTACCCAGTTACTCCAGAAAGTCATTTTGGAGTGTGTTTGCTAAAGGTGAATATGGTTAATGTCTTTTCAGGGCCATAAAATTTTAATCTCTAGGATTATCTTCTCTGTGGAATGAATCATTTTTCACCCCTTTGGGAAGAGAATGTTAAAGTTAACACGTGTCTTCACAGAGTCTAAGTCCTCAGTGGGCAAAAGTAGGAGTTAAAACAAATATTTCATCCTAAGGAGAACCTCCTGAACAACATTCCAGTATGGGGCAGACTGAAAGACTCTTATCAGTATGGATCAGCCAGTGTTTAGCACTAGAGAGCATATAGTACACAGGATCTACAAATGCACAAGAATTTACAGGTGGGCTTACAATGGCTGTCCAGAGTGAGGTGTGAAAGAATGTATAAGGCCAGTCTGCACGCTGTGTCCCAAGGGTCCAGCCAAAGGCTGGGAGCTTCACGTCATGTCCTGGGTGAGTTCGTATGAGGAAGCTGAAGAGTCAGCTCTGGACGCTGAAGAGTCTGTGCTGAGAGCCAGGAGACGATGTAAGGTGAAAGTGAGCACTCCTCGCTCGGAAGGAAAAAAAGCAACCTTCCTTCTTCACTTTCCTTTTATTGCATTCTGGCGATAATCCTCCCTGGGGTGGGTCTTCCATACCCAGCACTAGGCTGAGGCAATTTAGTTGACTGTTGTTTACTCAAGTTGACGCACCCAAAGCTTACACAGTCTTATTTCCAAATATTGAATTATCTTTGCTAACACAGGCGTCTGCTTTCTCAGAGGCCAGAAAGACCAAAGTTCAAAAAGGCACCTAAGTTATTACATCTAAAACTTGTTTATTAGCTCTTTTTTGGGGGTATTTTGTTTGTTTCACACCCACTTGGATAGCTTTAGAACATAGGCTTGTTTATAAAGTCTTTCTTTCCTTATGAAATACAATGTTAACCCCCACCCCCATTAGTGTATATTTGCTTTTCCACAAAAGTAACAACATATGAAATGGATTTTTCTTCTGCTAACATTATTGGCTCCCAGTCCCCTGTCTTCTAGCTAATACAGCATCCTCCAGGCAGAAAAATCTAAATAAGAAGGCATGGTTTGGTTTTAGGCAGCTCCAAGTAGTAATCCTGGCTCATATTAATACTCTCCTCTAGCAACTTAGTTAGAGCTTAGGTTCTGCATCTTCAGAGAAAAATCTGCATGGTAGCTCTGCTAGGAAAATTACACATGGGTACTTAGAACAGTTATTTGCATGGTAAAGAAATACAGTAAAATCACCTATTGATCCTGTTTCTTAACTTCATAAACCTCTGAACACAGAGGAAAATAGCAGCCAATATCTCTGAGAGATAAGGCACATAGATTTCATGCAGACAGGTAGAATAATCACATTGTTACCCTTAGTAAAACTGAAGTAAATTTTAAATAAGATCTGTCGTGTGGTGCTTTTTGTTCTTAGTTTCATCGAGTCCTGTAACTGCTCCACTTCACATCTGGATCTGTGAAATGAGAATGCGCTGTTTACATCAGTCTTTCCTGCAAATGTAATAGTACTACATGGTTCCATGTGTTTATAACATGTAACCCTGATGTCAACCCTGATTCTCTTCACTTCAAAGATAGTGCTGGGAGGATAGCATGCACTCTATGATCTGCTTGTGAGAAAGCAAATATGCCTTTTGTGTTTTGTTCTGAAATCTGTACATCACTTTCTTTTGTGCATGAAAGATCTTTCCCAATGAAACTCTTGGCTGGCTACTCAGATCTGCTATGTATTGAATCATTTATATAAATTCAAGTAGCAGGTAGAAGAGAATCTCTTTCTACCTCAACTTCTTCATAAAATGGTTTAGTTTTTTTTTGAAAAGATGATGTCAAGACCAAGCCCTAGATGTATAACTCCTAATTCATTTTTCCATGATATGTATTAATTTCTGTTTGTAGCTACTTCAGGAATGAAGAAACCAGAGAAGCTAACATTCAGGAAAAGCACAAAGTCAACAAAATCAGTTGCAGATGCAGAAAGAAATCCGCTTTAGTCTGTGAATTGTTTCATGAACCAGTTTGGAACCTGTGGAAAAGTTAGGAAATTGCTGCTTGTAAATTGAGAGGTGATTTACCCAGCTCACCTGTCACCTGGTGGGCAAACTGCCAGAGGAAAAGAAAGAAGGAAGAGAAATTCCTTGGCAATTTCATACATGCAGTGTGTGCTGTGGTATTCGGTTCCTTTAGGAAGTTCTTGTGTTGTCTAAGATAGATAAAGACATGGATCGCATCACACAAACGCGAAGTACCGCAGTCACTCCAACAAACCCTAGAAGTTCATAGATGTGCCACAGAGCACTTTCGCTAGTGCCGCTGGCAGATCCTGTGTGGAGCAGCAGTGGCTGTGACACACATGTCAGCACACATTGCCCGTAAACAAGGAAGGCCTGCCTCGGAGTGGGACTGAGGGAATTGCAGCCTCGCTTGAGTGCCTTGAGAGGCCAAGATCAAAAGCACTTTTAAGCATATCATATAATTATCATCATTAAGAAGCATGAGGCGAGGAGTCCTAAACTCCCAAATTTTCAAAGCAACAAAAGCAGCACAGCTTTAATGGGACTTTGAAGTCAGATAAATCTCCAGGTATTTTCATTATAGAAACTCACAACTAATTAAGGAAAACCCTATCTGGGCCAGTGCTTAATTATGTTTGCTTGTCCGCCTGTGTCATGTACTGTGTTCTGAAAGTAGAGGGGTGTCAATCGGATTGCACCAACAGAGCGTGGTGGGACCAGCCAACATCATTCATTTTTCACGAACCGTGGCATAGCAGGGTTTTGATTTTTTTTTCTGAATAAATAAGTTCTTAATAAGCATTGATGATTTTCTTAATAGTTAACATAATCCAAAGGTTAGCTAGAACTTTCTCCATAAATATTACAGCTGTTTTATATTACCAGGCAATGTACTAAACCATCTATAGAAAAATGCTGGATAAATTCTGTCTGGTAATTAAATACAGACACATAGCCTTGAATATATCATGAAGACAGGCTGCCTATATAGAAAGCAAACTAGAACTCTGAGCTGCCCAATAATTAGATTTTGCCTAAAGACATTTTTCTTTTAACACACATAAGATGGTCCACATTGTTATTTTTTATTTGAAATCATGGCCAGAAGTTAAAAATCAGATAATATTGAAAGGTCTGCTTGAAAACCCTCAGTCATTTTTGTCTAAGGAGAGATTCTGACCAGTTCCCCACAAACCTAACCGTGATGAGTGAATAAAAAAGTATGATACATTCATATAATTCAGTTTTATCCAGCCAGAAAATAATAAAGTACTGGTACGTGTTACAGCTTGAAAATATTTTGCTATGTGAAAGAGAGCAGACACAAAAAGCCACATATTGTGTGATTCCATTTTATGAACTGTCCAGAAAAGGCAAATTGGTAGTGACAGAAAGCAGATTTGTGGTTGCTAAGGACTTCGAGAAAAGGGGAAATGGAGAATGATTGCTTGAAGGGTTTGGATTTCCAATACAGGTGACAAAACGCTCCAGAATGAGGTTCTGAGTTATGCAACTTCATGTTTGTACAAAATGCCACTGAACTGCACACCTCAAATTGGTACAATGATAAGCTTTCTGTTGTGTTTATTTTATCACCATAAAAAGTAAATCATAAACTCCTTGTCCTCGTAACAGTAGGATGCTGAGAAGCAGTGGGTATTTGGTGAGGGCCACATGTCCTTCTTGGCAGCATGTCCCATTCCCTGGGAAGAGAATGGTACCAAATGGCCCCAAGACCACTATCTGCCCCACTTATGGGGTGACAAAATCTTCAGTGAACTGCATCCTTGTGCAGCTAGGTTCTCAGCCTGGTCTCCAGCAGCAGGCCCATCAGAACTTGCAGGCTGATGGCTTCTGTGTAAATGTCCATCTCATCACACCGGGATTCCCGAGGCCCATGTAGAACACAGGTCGCAGACGATGTCTCGGCTCTGTCATTTCATCTGTGGCTGGAAAACATCCCAAATTCTCTGTCTTGCCCTTTTGCTGATCCTCAGTTAAGTCAGGGTCCCGTAACCTCTGCACAGGATCCCTTTGGTTACAACCATGTATGCCTCACCTCCCTCCAGAGGAGCCCCAGAAAGATGCAATGGTAAGAATGTATCATTCACTAAACATTTCCTGTATACCCGGCACTATTCTAGACACTTTACACTTGTTTTTTTCATTTAATATTCAAATCACTGCTGCCAGGTGATAAACAGGTGACTAAAATGGCCCAAACCTTCAGTAACTTTCCCCAAGGCCCTTCAACAACTCAGGACAGAAGCAGAGATGCTAACCAGAGAGCCAGCTTCTAGTATCAGTTCTTAAAACACTATATTTTTAAGGCTCCGTAAATATGAGGCTTTGGATACCATCGCAGAAGAATCCTGAAAATCTCAGCAGGTATCCTCTGAATATCTCCTGGGGAGATACTCAAGAGTTGCACTGGGACCTCAGGTGGCTGGTAGTGAGTAGCACCAGGACACAGGAAGTGGGCAGTAGTGTCTTGCATGAGGGAGGCACCCACTGCAGAGCAGTCGTGCCTGTGGCAATGCCCACTAGTCAGAGATTAGCAAGGAATGATTGCAGACACTGGTGCTCTACGGGGCTGTACCCCTAGGCCAAGAAGGCGCTGTCTGTCTTCCTTTCTAGTGTTCCTTTGCTGTGTTAGATTCAGTCTCAGGCTCCATGACTTCACAGGGCAATTTTTTAGGAACTTGCATTGTGGTCATCAGAACAAGGTTCTTAAGTAAAGATCGTGATGAAATACATTTCATTTTTGCTATATTACTCCCTTCTCTGGCCCGTTCTCTGCAGTATTTACAAAGTGAATTTTCAAAGTGGAAAAATTGTTATATTCTAACTACTCATAAGTTCCTTCACTGGTTCCCTATTTCATGGAAACTCCCAGGCTAATCAGCTCTCAGGTTTGATGATTGACCATCAAGTTCTCGCACCTATTTTTATTTTGTATTGCCTTCACACCTCGTGGATTTCTGCTCCACTTCTCGAATACCCCATTCACTGTATATTCGTCCATTCCGTGCTAACATCTATACCAGGAACTGGGAAGGTTGTAGGACATGGCCCCCTCCTTGAAGGGCAATGGAGTCAGACCTAAAAGAAAGACTCAGAACAAAAATACAGCAAAGAGGGGTCCTACAGAAAGACAAAGGGGATACTGTGTGCAGGTGAGTGGCTCCCATACCTGGAAACCAGGGAGAGCAGCCCAGAACAGGGGCTTGGTTGGTTGCTTGCTTGCTTCCTTCCTTCCTTCCTTCCTGTTATCCACCTTATGAAAGTCACTGGAAAATTAGATCCCTCACATTTGCAAAAGTCCTCATGTCTTATGAAATGTCTTCAAATATTCAAAAACACAGGATTGAACACCCACATTTTGCTCTTTCTGAGACTATTTTAGCTTTATTTTTTTTAACTTCCCTAACAGCTTCAGAATCATTAAAGCTTGAATCTGAATCTCTGTTCTTCCATTTACTTACTCTGTTGTCTGGGAACAAATGACCAAATCCCTCAGTGCCATCACCTATGGATCAGATGAGATGATGCCCAGCTTGCCCAGCTGTCTCTACTGAATACAATAAATGAAAAGAATACGCTGAACACAGAGCTGACCAAACACCAAGACTCCACAGGTAGCACCTGCAAATATTTGTACTATTACTACCTTGCAGAAATAAAAGCTGCAATCCAAACCCTGTGTCTAACTACATCCTGATTGCCATAAGATCTTATGAAAATAAATTACTTCATCCAAATGCTGGATACTTAGCAGTGAAAATGCCCACCTTAATACATTCAGTAGGTATTTTACATGATTTCAAAATCTGCCTTCCAGCATGATTCCAAGAGCTGTGTCCAGTTGCGGCCAAGGGACTTCCTACTGTGTGTGAGAGCAAGTTGGAGAGCTTCTGACAGCCTGGGTCAGCAGCATAAAATCTACAGCTTAATGCACCTTTTTAAAAATAAAGTAAAAAAGCAAAACTGCTGCCTCTCCAGCCTACATAAAGTGTGCTCTGAATACGTGTCCCATTGTTCTTTTGTTTGTAGCCACATCAACCAACACAGCATACACATCTAGATTAAACTATGATGCCACTAAACAATCAACCAGAGGAATATTCCATGACCAGAAACAGTTCTCAACTTAATGAGAGCAATGAGAAAAAATAAAACCAATAATGAGCACATTTTTAAAAACCCCAAACATCTCCATACAATGGTATTGTAGGGCCAGGCTCAGCAAAATACTTAGTATGAATTTTAGTAAATAGAGTAAATAATGCAGAAAAAGTTTGAAGAGAGACAAAGAACATCATGTTCCCAAAGATGCTGGGCCTGCATGTTTTTATAAAGAACATCTGTCAGGGACTGTGATCACTAGAGGGTACCCTTGTTTCATGGCGGAAGGGGTTGCGAAGTCAAAGCCCCCAGGCTAATTAAGCTGGGCTGTATGCTCCTGGGAGAAACAAGAATTTAGCTCAGTGCCTGATGCCATTTTGATGCCAACTAACAAACTTCTGGATACTAACAAGACCCTACCATTTTGGAGCAGCTACATTCATTGGATTTAATCAAAACCTCTATCAGCATGCTCCTTGTTCTAGGGTAGCACCAGAGACCACTGCACTGCGGAGCAGCTCTGCCGGGCAGTGGGTACACGGCCTCAGAGCTCTGAGTCCTTACAGGGCTTGGTAATTCCTAGGAACCTATGGCGGCTCTCGGCTACCTGGCCAACCCCTCAGTGGTGCATGAGACATCTTATGTTGCTATTTTCTGTGTCTGCATCAGAAGCAGGGAAACTGTTGCTTGGATTTGGGTCAGAAAGTAATCAATGCTGCAGTTGCCTTGAACATTTTCATGGTAGAAATATGACAGCTCTTCCAACCTTCACGATCAAGCTACCTGATCAGCTCCAGCCAAAGATGCAGTCTGGGACCCCACACAGAGCCAGTGGCTCACTGTGGGCTGCCCCACCAGTGTCTACCTGTTTCCCATAGTTACTAGGAAAAAAAATGGCACAGGGGCCAACTTGCATGCTTCATTATCTAATGAAGTGGCAGTCCTCAAGAATTTAGTTGGAGACAAGAATCCCAGCTTTGTATATGTACCTCACTTTGGCAGGCATTTTCCCCCTTTTTTATGTATTTTTTATGTATTTGGGATGGGCTGTCATGAAGCTCAGACTCCTAGTGATCCTCCTGTTTTCAGGGTCTCCAGTGCTGGGATTACACGTGTGCACCACCACATCTGGTCTCTGTGGCCGGCTCAGCGTGTCTCAGGGTAAAGCCAGCATGACATGTGGTGCTGGGGATTGAACCCCAGTCCCTATGCTTGTCTAAGAAGGAGCTTAGTCTGCTGAGCTATCTCCCCAGCCCAGTTTGACAGTTACTGACATCAAGAGTCATTGAGTTTTGGCCAGAATTGCCTGAAAGGAAATACAAGAGCTGGCCTGTAATATATAACATTTCTTGTGGTAGAAATTAGCATTGATTTACTGTTGCTTAGAGGGTTTTTTGATGCCTGTTTGAAGGAAGGAGCATGATTTTTCAGGGTTCCTGCCAACTATGATTTTAAGCATCTACAGTCATGTAGAATAACATATCTAACTGGTACCCCTAGAAGACAGCTGACCATTCCAACTTGGCTAGAACAATGTAAAGAGCTCCTTTTCCTGTTTGTGTTCTGGATGAAAACTAGCACAGGCTGCGGCAACCGCACAAATGAAGACTATCCTGAGGAGTCACGTGGCTCTAGCTGGACCTCCAAGGAAGGTTCTATTCAATTCGGATTTTGAAAGGTGTGAGGGCTCCTGTTTCACTGCAGCTGGTGTGCTGGATCCAGGTGGCCAGGATCAGGAAAGCGAGAGCCTCCAGCCAAGCCTGAAACCCACTCAGGCCCTGTGGGATTTGAGTTTCGCTCTTTTAAAACAACATTTTGATGAGCTGTGTGTAAATGAATCAGAAACATATGGATTTAATTTCCCTAGAAGTGTACATGGGTTTAAAAATTAAGGGGAAAAAATGTGTGGAGTTTGGGTATGTATCAAAGGAGAAATGTTTTTTAAAAAAAATAATGCAAGACACTTTGTAGAAAAGACAGCAGGCCTTCCTTCTTGAAGTGCAGTGACCGAGGCAGGCTGTGGGATGTGTCTTGCAACTACGGAGTTACCACATGTGCGCTGGGCTTGGTCTTCCTGCAATGTCCTAGGATCCCGTGAGCACCGCCCAACAAATGAAAAGCAGACACCAGCCACCAGGGAGGCCACATCATATCTGGGCTGAAAATTAAATTGCCCACAAACGGAAGAGATTTTCGAACAAGGTACTTGCACTCTCTTTTTAAGTTAATTTAATTCTAAATGGAGGACAGTCTGCAGACAGAGATAGAAATTGAAGCGAAGAAATATAAACCATGAATTGTCTTTTCTGAACCCAGGAGGTTGCCAGGGCCAGAAGCCATGAACATGGATGAAAGGGCTGGTTTTGAACTGAAACTTAGCCAAGGGAAAGCCCTGGTAACTAAATTCATCCATTCATGGGACATTAACTGAGTACCTGCTGTGTCCCCCATAGTGTTCTCAGAACCAGATGTAAGAAAACAAAAATACAAAACAAGTTTTTGGGACCTTCAAGGGGCCTTTAGCTTTTAATAGAGCAACGATGTATATGCAAATTGTTGCTCTAGGTTGGTCTGGTTACTAAGACAGGATGTACAGGACATAGGGTGTGGCACAGCAAGGAGAGAGATGGTCAGCTTTGCCTTGGAAGATGGGGAATGGAGGGCTTATAAGAAAAGGTCGATGAGGGAGAGATTATGGCCTGAGTGTATGAAGGTAGTTGAACACACCACACCACAGCCTGACTACAAGGCCACATGGGGCTTGTACACTGCAACAGAACACACAACCAGGAGCTATTGATACAAGGAAGAAAAACTGATCTCGGGTGGGTGACCTCCAAATGATACAGGGCACCTCCAAATGACGTAGTGAAAAATGATCTCCCGACCTGACCTGCACGAGTTCGGGCTCTCTAAAACCGAAGAATGAATTTTAGGAACAAACGAAGGTTATGAGCAGAATATATTTATTG
>NDGN010774096.1:0-10097 GCA_002564285.1 Tympanoctomys barrerae | reverse complement strand
GATCTGCCTGTTTACAGCCTCCCAAGAGCTGGGATTATAGGTGCGCGCCACCATGCCCAGTCTCAATGGAAATTTTAAACAGATTGAGTTATATATTCAGGTGTCAGAACAAGTAAAGTACTCCTTAAGCATGAAAACCATAGAAATGAAAATACAATGACAACCTTAGATATACAGCCTAAGAATCCTTTTTTAAAGAGTCTGGTTTACAGATATTGTTGATTCCCTTAATATTGTATATGTATTTCAAAATAATTTAGGTATTCACATGGGACTTTAGCTTCTCATATCTATTGATGACTAAATTTTAGTGATTCATTATTGTATAATTTTCACTAGCTATAATTAGTTATTATACTTTTCTATCTTTATATTGAAGATAAAATGTTAACTATTATGAATATATAAACCCAATCTAAAAAGAATTGATTACCTTTATCCTTAGGTTTAACTTGTATTACATAATATATACTTATTTTCAAATTGCTTTGAAAATGTTTTTCTCTGTAGTCATTGTATAAACTTTCTTCATAATAAAGTAAAATTTTAACAATTGCTTAAGTTTTTTTATAGGAAGATTTTAAGTATATGATTTCCTGTGAATTTATTGTAGAATGTACTATTTCCAAAAGTTCATGATTTTAATTTTTAGTTCAAAGTAAACACTAAAGATTTATGTAATGGCTCATGGCCTTTGAATGCTCACTCATTCCTTTATATGTACACTGGTTCAAAGTAAATAAATGTTCTTTTAGTATAAAGTGAGTAAGTTATTTCTTTAGAAGAAAAGTGTTCAACAATTTGTGGCATATTTTGTTTTCTCAAGAAGATTCGAGGAGGTGCATTGCGGAAAATGTGCTAAATTTTGCCTTGACTCTAACGTATTCAGATTTCTATTTATTGAATGTTAAAAAAATGTATTCGTGTCAAGCATCTGGCTCCGGGTGTGTCATCATTCATGGATGGAAGAAGAATATGTGATGACCATATGTGATCATCAAACCTCAGCCCTCTGGCACTGGTATATCACTTTTATACTTGGCAAAACCTTGTCTGACAACATTCCCAAACAGCTTGCAGCAGTTAATCAACTCTAGTCAGCTATTACAGCTGATCCTTCCTGCAGATGGAAGATGGTAGGTTAGCGTTTCCAGCTCTTTTACATATCTCCCTGAGCTCGCCAGTCTCTAAAGTATATTTGTCTGCCAGTGGGTTTCTGGAGAAGGCATCTGCAATTATAAACATTTTCCCAGGAACATATGCTGCGTGCAGCTTAAACCCTATCAGGCATAACAGAAATCTCTTGTACCTTAAGGGAATTAACACAGAGATTTGATTTTGATAAAGGAGATAGACTTTATAGTTTGAAAGAATGCCAAACAAGCTGAAAATTGCAGCAGATGTGCTGACATCTCAATATTAGTGTAAGTGCCTTTTTAATTTTTGCAGAACAAAATACAGAAACAATTATATATGTATATATATTGCCATTGCTGTGTATTTGTGATATTATTCAGATGATGATGTTTGTTAACTGAATTATTATGAGGCCTGAATTGCTGACTACTGTGCAATGCCTAGAACAGTGACCAAGCCTAATCGTAATTATTTTTGAAGAAAATTGACCTAGAGATGCAGTAGCCTCAGAAGATAATAATGGTAAGTTGGTAACTTGCTTCCCCTCTCTCCTCTGGTGATTGGGTTGAACTCTCAGCTCACTGCAAAAGTCTGCTTCAGAATTTAGGGCTGTATCAGTCTTCTTGGCTTTGTATACCTGCACATATCAGAATTGTGTGCTTGTGGGTATTTTCTTTAATTTTGGGGGTAAGAGAGGGACTGAATGTTGACTTTTCATGGACTAAGCAAGCATTCTAGCATGCAGACCTACGTGTTGAGCCAGTTTTAAAGTTCTAGTTTGAGATAGAGTCTTGCTACGTTGCCTGGGTTCCTATCCAGTTTGTGAACTTGTGATTCTTGCTCTGGCCTTTGTCTTCCAAGAAGCAGGGACTGCAGATGTGTGGTACTACATATGGTAGCCTGGCTTTTGTATAAATCCTTTCATTTTAATCAACAATGTTTACTTGGCCAATGAGAATGCAAAGATTTTTGGAGAGAGAGGCTATGTTTTATGCTTTTTATATGCCTCGAGTAGAGCAGATACTCCATAAATATTCTTTTAACTCAATAGCTGTAGATGACTATGACATATCAGACAATTCTTCAGGGATAAATTTACCAACACCTGAAGAGAGAACAGAAGGTAGATCATGTGCAAAATAGCTTTTTCAGAAATATTTAGTTCATCCCCCAGTTAAATAGATTAAGAAGATAAAATTAGCAATAAAAGAAGACAGATTCTTGCTAAATAAAATAGCTTATAATTTCATGATTTATAAGGCCTTTCTTGGTTCAGTAAATGATTGAAATCTTTCAACAGTGTATGAAAACTAAAGCAAATAAGTTTCTATTAATTTTAAGGGAAAGCGTTTATGGAAATATAAAGGTATAAACACCTGGCTTAAATATTCTAGACCAGGAGGGACACTGACTGTTGTGAGGAAGCTTCGTGGAGGGTGGGGTCCTTGCTGCCGCACTTGGCTCCCGGGAGTGGAAGAAGGGATGATACAGCTTCGGTCTGTGTCTGGAATCCCTGGAAGAAAATGAGGTAGGCTTCTACCTTTCTGGTTCTGTGTATCTGCAAAAGAATAAAAATCTCAACATATATTTATACTTAGGCCATTTCATGGAATCCTTCCTACAATATTTGTCAGTTCTTTATTTAGATGATAGATTATCTTCTACCTCTTACTTTCATGACTTTTCCTTTATTTTCATTTTTGTTTGTTCGTTTGTTTTTGCAGTACCGGGAATTGAATTCAGGACCCTGCACTTGTCAGGCAGGCATTTATTCTACTGTGCTATCTCCCCAGCCCTATTTTCAGTTTTTTTATTGCCTCCATCACTTGAACTTTAATTCAGAGAAAAAGAGACATGGAAGAGTATGGGTAGTAACTTTAGCAAAAATTATAAGATTTGACTAAAGCAATGACTTAGATGTATAAATGTTTTTATATGTGCATCATGTGGGGTCGCCATAGTACTTGTGATACATCATTGATTACCAGTGCTAGGATACGATGTTTGACTCTAATTAAAACTGCTCTAAAGACACGTGAATGGCAGAGACAAATAAACTGGGGCTAGATTAACATAAAGAGGAAATTTATAACAGCTACACAAAGATTTGAATAATACTCTCATGACACATATACTTAGATTGGAGTGGCATATATATCCTCAACAATAAATGGCCGTGGTTTTCTTTCAAACAAGACACACAGTTCATGGAAGTTTGTTTGTATGAGGGGTATTCTACTCTACCTTTTAAATCTGGGAAGATGTTAGCTGACAGTACAGTTCCATGGGTGAAAAAACCATCATAAAGTTACAAGTGACATCTTTCAATGTACTTGAAGAAAAACATCCTAAAAATGTTTTAGGTAAATAACAATGATAATCTGATTTGTCTTCTCAAACCAAAGTGCTAATTCCAAAGGTAGCTGCATTGAAACTTCAATTGTTTGGAGTAGCAAAGGAGCTGTAACTGGTATTTTATCAACAGCTTATGCTAAGCATTGTGACTAGATCTCAGGATAGTTAATGTTCCACCTAAAGTTCTGCCTGGAAGTTAGTTTGAAGATCTTATTACTGAGTACCACTGCCTTTTTGGTAGATTAATCATAATTTGATCATAATATTGCTTTCTAGTCACAAGTTTCTTCAAAGAGTCAGACCACCAGATGAAGAAGGAACTCCTTTGAATTTCTATCTGGCTTTGAATTTCTATCTACTCTTTTAAAAATGTATAACCAGCTTATAAATATTTTATATACGCTGCAACTCTTTACCTTACAGGCTACTGTGTTGCTGTAACTCTTATTTTATAAAGTGCTGAAGCATTTTGGCCTAAGTGTTAGTGACAGTTAAATGAAAGAACATAGTTGTGAAGATTTTTATTTATCTTCAAATATATACTATAAACATATTAAAATTCAAAACATTCATTCATAACAAAATTGATTTTTATTTTTTGTGTATATTAAATCTGCAAACTTCCCCAGTGATTCTCAGAGACATGACTACATTAAATGCTTATGAAAAGGAGAAAGATGACCTCATTTGTTTACTATTAAATAGTGTTTAAATTGGGTTTTGTTAAATGAAATATAAACATTTCTTTGAGTAGTGTATCAATATACTTTAAGATATTATAAATTTGTGAGCTCATCCTATTATTAGATTAAAAACCTCTGGTAATCATACAAATCATAATTTTTTATGCTAAACTTTTCATTATATCCTAGTGTGTAATGGTTTGTTCTGATGATGGAATAACAAGATGGTATAATTTCACTTTTATGCAAGTTTCACAAGTAGTTTTAGTGAAAACACAACCTTTTTAATCCTTAAAAAGTACATCTCTTATCTTCTGAAAACTTCTTTAAAAAAAGACAGCAGAAATGATATCTATACGGAGTTAGGGCTTTAAGGGAAATCTTACCAAGTCTCTCTCCTTTCAATTTCCTAATTGATCTGCTTGTTTAAATAGATATTTTGTTTGAATTCTTATATTTAATTTATTGTCAGAAACTTTGAAAGATTTTTGATCTATGATCTAGAAACATTTATTTTTAATCCTTACAATTTAAGGGCTATGGTAAAACATATAGTGTATTATTTATAATAGTTTGATACATAGCATATTTTGAACAACAGATGAGAAATTAAGTCATTTGAATTATTGTTTAGCACTTTCAAATTTGTAAGTGAAAAGTTTCTTTTAAAACCCTTTAAGTTTATAATTTCGTCTTGTCCTTGTATTTGACATTAAATCTCACTGCTCTTATTTTTCTATGTAGCTTTTCTTATTAGTACACTAAATTTATCCATGACAACTGAAACTTTTTTACATCTGAACTTTTGCATTCTCTCAGATAAAGCATGTGTGTGAGTGTATGTGCATGTGCGTGTGCATGTGTGTGTGTGTGTGTGTGTGCATGTGTGCTTGTTAATGCATCATTCTCCTTGGAGTTATAATTTTAAAATTCCAATATTCAAAACAAATAAATGATAGCTTTTAAAGTATTAATGTCCCTCATTATATTTCCTCAACAGCTATATATTTTGTCATAATTGAAGACAAAATGTATTCACGGGCTCTAGCTTGTCTTACCTTTCGAGGCCATGAGATGTCTGAGTCCCTTGTTCACGGCAATCAGGTTGAAAGAAAAGGCTTTTCTTGTTGCAGCACGGAGAGAAAACAGCATGCACAAAACTTCAGGTGTCTGCTTGCCTCATGTCAGCTGACAAATAACAGGGCAAAGGAGAGTCTCGCTGTTTCCAGAGTGCTTGATTTTATCTGTTTGGACAACAGGGGGAGATGACGTTATCCCCGAAGGTAAACATGGCTAGGAAACCATCCTGTCACTTGGCAGCTGAAAGCACTATTTAAAATAGTAGCTACTTTCTCTTAATTCAATGAGTAGAAAGATTTGTTCTCATAGTGTTTGTAGACAGGATATCATGTCTGCATCTTGTACTATGAGTAACCACTAAGAAGGCAACAATATGCAGTGTATTAACTATTGAAACTGTCCTATTAATCAGGTTTGAAACTGTCCCACTGCTATTTGTTTCTCAATAAAATTATTAAAAATAAAAAAATAAAGTAGCATAAGCCAGAAAGGAGAACACACAATATACTCATTTGAAGGGGCTTAGTTGCACTCAGTTACTTTATATGTCTTAGAATATACGTGTTTGTATTCACCTTACATTGCCAGTTGCTTTCGATTTCCAGAAGTCTTCTGTGCCAGAAGTTCTGATGAAAAAAATCCTGCAATATGAAGATTGTCACAGTTGCCAGTACATTTCTCTACATGTTGAAAGTGTTTGAGCATAATTATTATTTTCTCTTGAAAAAAATCTATTGCTCCAAAAGAGAATGTATTTCCCATTTTTAATGCATGTAAATCAATAATTATTTTCATTTTAAAATTAAATTTGATTAGGGCTGGGGAGATAGCTTGGTTGTCTAAGTGCCTGCCTGGCAAGCACGAGGACCCGGGTTTGATCACTGGTACTGCATGCCATGCCTCCCCTGGAACCTAAGTGTGTCATGCTGGCCACCGAAACTGGGCATGGTGGCACACACTTGTAATCCCAGCACTGGGGAATCTGAGACAGGAGGATCACTACAAGTCTGAGCTACTTAGTGGGACCCTGTAAAAATAAATAAATAAAATTTAAAAATTAAATCTAATTAATCAGAGGGATTAGGAAACAAATATTTAATTATATCCCGAATATTATCAAAACATACAGATATTTAACTGGATTGAGTAATAAAATAATCACCATAACTTTGGCTAGACCTCTGGAATTTCAAAATATAGTTTCCAATGGAATTTTTGTTAACTAAGTCAGTTGTCCTGGATGGCTTGTTATGGAGAGGTTGGACTTGCAGGCCTGACTGTATTTTAAGTAACACTGTCTACTTGTAAGAGTAGTTAAGTGGCCTTGGACAGTCTAGCAATGAAAAGCTAGAAGTTAGTGGTCTAGATTTGTAAATTGTCAAAAGCTTATACTTATCTTTTGGTAAAGAGAGATTTTTAAGTTTATGCTGTTACCATATAAGTAAGTCTTCATTGTGCGGAAAAAAAGATATGAACAAGCCATTTCCATTTATAAATTAAATTTCATAATGTTTTCCATGGGTATTTGCAAAAACTTCAGTACAAAGCAATTAAGTTAGTCATCTATCATGGAAGGTATTTTATTTTATATTATTATTTTTTTGCCAAATTGGGGATTGAACTCAGGCCCTTGCACTTGCCAGGCAAGAACTTATTCTACTGAGCCATTGCTCCAGCCCCCTTGAAGGAGTTTTAATTTGTCCTCACAATTGACAATTTAGTTTTGATAGTGCTGCAAAGTATCAAACAACTTTGAAATGACAATAAAAATCTAAGTAAATTAAACATTTGACCTATGTAAGGTAGGCTACTCCTATATCTAGACTTGGCTGTATAGACCGATAAATGGAGTCTTTATTTCATTCCCAGGCCATCAGGTAAAGACATTTACAAGTTGCTATTGCACATTTCTTCTCTTGTGCATTCTTCCTTTCAGTCTTGTTACTGACCAACACTGCATTTCTTATTTTGTCTTTTTAAAGGATTATCTTTTGTGTACTTGAGGTATTCTTTCTTTCTATTCCTTTTTGTTTTTAGATTCTTTCAAAAAGAAGTTTGCAGACCCTCTGTGAGAGTTCCCAGCACCTAACCCTGTGTGACCAGCCAGCCAGCCAGGAGATCAGCCAACCCACAGTACACAAGCTGGCTGCACCTTCCGTCCTGAGGCTGCTACCCCTACAGGACCACTTCACCTTTGCAGTGCTCAGTGCTGACTACGTACCATCAGCCATGTCCACAGAGCCAGGGCCGCCATGATTATTCAAAATGGCTGCAGCATTTGCTCAGGTCTGCACTGCAATGAGTCTTTTTCCATTCCATGAAATTGAGGCAATATGACATAGGCATTATACACTTGGAATAACTCAAAATTTAAAAAATCTCAGTGGGTTTACAGCAGAAAAACAAGAATCTTGAATGCTAGAAAATTGAGGGCTACTAGTCTTGCCTGTTCCCAGGAAACTCCTGGTTAACCACCTTCCTCTTCCTTAGTGCTATGTACATTTGTTGTTGGTTTACATTTTAATCTATTTCTATTACACCATTTCACATAACGACAATTATAGCAAATTTTATGAATAGCTGACTATGAAAATGACTACTACATATGGGAAATCTGAAGTGGGTATATTTTAGTGAGAAAATAGCAGTGAAAAAATAGCAAGCCATTCACTCATTTAGTGAGAAAATAGCAAGCCATTCACTCATGGCTTGATCTTCTAAAATATAAATCTACCTAAGAATACAATCATGTACCTCCTAAGGCATGCATTTACATGTATAAGTCTCATTCCTGTACTTACAGTTTCTCATACTAACCACCCCCCCCGTGAAATAATACAGGGTATACAAATAAATATACAAAGGAAGGAAACCAACATAGAAATATAATTATTAGTTTTTTTCTAGAGTCACTTGATTTAATGCTACCTTAGTAAATATGAAAAAATAGTATTTTAATGTAAACTGAGGTTTCTTCAATTATCCATTAGCTATTTATTTACATGGATGGATGAACCTTGTCTCCAAGTGTGTTTCTTCACTACCTCACTCAAACTTTCTCTTTTCATATATTGTTCCACTAATTTATTTATTTGATAAACATTAACTTTTCAATATGTTCATCACAGTGGTGAACATATGGAGAGGGGATAACATGGGCTCCACTTCTGGGGGATGCCACAGTGGAGAATCACAAAATAAGGTTCAATGTTTTACTTATTTTTTTTTAATTGTGACACATTTTCTACCTCCTAAAAATAAAATGACCAACTTCCTTGATAATCACCTTCTCTTTGAAAAGCAAAACTAATTAGAATTAACAATGTGGTATTCAATCGACCATTCATTTTTCAATCTATATAGCACATGTTAAATTTTCCTCTCTTTGTTACTTTAAAACAGGTAATAACCTGAGACACTCATTCTTGAGTAATGAGAGAGTAAATTGGGTTGCATTTCTTGGTTGATAGTAAGAAATATATTTGGTATCCTCTCTTTTTCTTTTTATTTAAAAAAATATCAACTAAAAGAACTAGAAAGAATAATACTGGACACACAGTAGAATCTTCCTGACTGAGAGACACAGACACAGTTCTCGAGCAAATATATCTAGAAAGCTCACTCACCAAGATGAATTGGAAAAAACTTAATTTGGAGCTCTGTGCCCAAAGATTCTGTGGGACAAATGGTATTCTTTCACAATCAGAAGATTGTGAAGCCCAAAGCAGAAGCAAAAGTTTTGTTGGTATATATAATTTCTTTTCATATTTTCTTCAAGTAAGACTTGTTAAGTCAAGTTAAGTCTAACAGTATTCTTGGACATACATATATCTATTTTTACAGCATCTCTATCTTCTGGCATTTACCTGGTATGTTATGAACAATGAAAACTTTTCATAGCTTCTCATGGCATTTCCCTGTAAAGTCTCTAAAGAGTACTGTGAGTAATTCCTATTTATGTAAATATTATGCATAAGCGTGTGTATAAATGACAGCAAGAGAGAGACAGAGACAGGGAAACAAAGACACAGAAATTACAAGTAGAAAACTGCACATTAGAGAAGAATGATGCATCAAAATTATTTATTTAAAAATCTTTTAGGAAGGCTAGAAAAATAGCTTAGTAGATTTAGCACCTTCTTAGGGAAGCGCAGTGACCACAGTTCAATCCCTGGCACCATATGCCATACACGCCTCGCTCCTGGGCACACTGAGCCGGCCACTGAGACTAGACATGGTGGTGTACATCTGTAATCCCACAGCTGGGGAGTCCAAAAACAGGAGGATCACTATGAGTCCAAGCTGTGCAGTGAGACTCTATATCAATAAATAAATAAATAAATATCTTTTAGGATGTGTGTTTGATAGAAATGAAAGCAAGGAAAGAAAACAAAATAAAGAGAGAAAGTAGAGAAGAGACATTGAGAGAAAGAGAATATGAATTTGGAGTTATTAACTAGATGAAAAAAATTAAGAGGAAAATATTAATCTATACAGACTACAAGCCTCCTCCAAAAGAACTTCTTTACTATTTTGGCAATTTCTCTATTTCTACCATATTATGACAATACACTTAAATAACATTTACCTTGTGCCTTGCTCTGTCTGGTCACCTTTCCTTCCTGCCTGTGTGCATCTTCAGACACTGTGTCACCAACACACAGCGATCAGCTCTGCAGCTGCCAGCCCCGCGGTGCCCTGAGCACAACTGATGTTCTCGACAGCCCCCAGACTATGCGGGGCCAATGCAGCTGAAATTTAGTGTCAGCTGGAGTGACCGATTGTTTTCTTTCTTTCTTTCTTTCTTTCTTTCTTTCTTTCTTTCTTTCTTTCTTTCTTTCT
>NDGN010772890.1:0-23514 GCA_002564285.1 Tympanoctomys barrerae | reverse complement strand
TGGTTTGAAACTGTCTCATTGCTATTTGTTTCTCAATAAAATTATGGGAAAAAAAGAAAAGGATGAAATCACTACTGACCCTATAGAAATTAAGATTATCAATCCTTATTTCCAAAATCTTTATTCTCAGAGAATTGAAAAGACAGAAGAAATGGACATATTCCTGGATACATATGAGCTACCCAAGTTGAATCAAGAAAATATAAAATTCTGAATAACCTAATATTAGCCAATGAAATTGAAAATGTAATTAAAAAATACCCTGTCAACAAAGAAAAGCCCAAGTCCTGATGGATTCACAGCTGAATTCTATAACAAATTTAGAAAGTAACTAATGCCAACTCTTCAAATTCTTAAATAAAATTTAAATGGAAGGAATTCTCCCAAACTCATTCAGGGAGGCAAGTGTTACTCTAATACCAAAACCAGAGAAGGACCATAGCGAAAAGAGCACAACAGGTCAATCTCCCTAAAGAATATAGATGCAAGAATCATCAACAAAATTCTCACAAACAGAATGTAGCAAATCATCGAGAAGATTACATGTCATGACCAAGTGGAAATCATCCCAGGAATGCAAGGATGGTTTAATATACCCAAATCCGTAATGTAATATACCACATGAACAGAGCCAATGACAAAAATCATATGATCATCTCAATAGATACAGAAAAGCTTTGACAAAGTCCAACACTCATTCGTGATAAAAACACTACAGAAAGTCAGAATAGATTGTGTTTACCTCAACCTGATAAACACTGTTTATGACAAATCAACAGCCAACGTTATACTTAACGGACAAGAATTGAAAGCCTTCACTTTAAAATCTGGAACAAGACAAGAATGCCCACTGTCACCACTGCTGTTCAATATAGCTCTGGAAACATTAGCCAGAGCAATAATATAAGAGAAAGAAACAAAAGGAATAATAATTGGAAAAGAAGAAGTGAAGTTATCATTATTTGCAGTGGACATGATGCAGTACATAGACGACCCCAGAAGTCAATTAAGAGATTTGTAGATTAATAACCAAATTAGTAACAGAGAAGAATACAAAGTCAACATTCAGAAATTAATAACATTTCTGTACACAAACAATGAATGGAGCAAGAGAAATTTTGGAGAGCACGCCTTTCATAACACTTAAAGAAATTAAATACTTAGGAAACAATCTCACAAAGAAAGCATAAAACAAAATTTATAAGTTGAAAATTATAGTATTGAGAAAAGGGAAATCCAAGAGGATTTCAGAAAATGGAAACATATTCCTGCTTTTAGATACAAAAAACCAACATTGTGTAAATGACCATACTCCCCAAATTGTTGTACAAAATCAATGCAATAGCTGTAATGCCATTAATATACCTCACAGATCTAGAACAAGCATTCCTAAAATTTATCTGGAGCCAAAAGAGACTTGCAATAGCAAAAGCAAAGCTAGGCAACAAAGGCAAGGCAGGAGGCATCACAATAAAGGTACTGTAATAAAATCAGAATTGTGCTGGCAAAAACCAGACCTGAGGATCAATGAAAGATTAAAAGATGTGAACACAATTACACACCACACAGCCACCTTATTTTTGACCAAGGCACCAAACATGTTCACTGGAAGAAAGATAGCCTTTTAATAAATGGTGCTGGCAAAACTGGCTTTGCACATGCAAAAGGCTGAAAATGGTCCTTTGCCTATCATATGCACAAAACTAGAGTCAAACTGGATCAAAGATTTAAGTATTAAAACTGAAACACTAAATCTTCTGGAGGTGAAAGTAGGTAGAAATCTTAAAGATATAGGAACAAGTAGGGAGTTTATGAATAAAAATCAAACTGTATTGGAAATACATCAAATAATCTACAATTGGGATCTCATTTTTGGAAAAGTTTCTGCATGTCCAAAGATATCATCAACACACTAACGCGGAAACCCACGAACTGGGAAAATATTATAGCTGACCGTACCTCAGACAAAGGACTCCTATCTAGAACATATAAAAATTAAAAAATATCAGCCCTCCAAAATTGAAAGATCCAATCCAAAAATGGGTATCTGAGCTGAATATACACTTCATATATGAAGAAATACAAATGGCAATAAATATATAAAAATGTTCCATATCATTGTTCATTCAAAAGATGCAAATTAAAACAACACTGAGATACCATTTTATGCCAGAAAGAATAGCTATCATCAAGAGTCAACCAATAACAAATGCTGGAGAGGCTGTTAAGAAAGAGGAACTGTTCTCCACTGATGGTGGGAGTGAACACTGGAGTAACCATTATGGAAATCGGTGTGGAAATTCCTCAAAGGTGAGGATTGGAGGTCCTATTTAAGCTAGCTATTCCCCGTTTTAGGTATTCTTTCCAAAATAACTGAAATCATCATACCACAGCTATATATGTGCACCCATGTTTGCAGCAGTGTAGGTAAATCTGGAAACAACTCAAATGCCCATCAACTTAGTAGTGGCCTAAAAAGATGTGGAATTTTTACACAATGGAGGATTACTCAACTATAGAAAAAAGATAGATTCAAGGCTTTTATAGAAAAATGGATGCAACTAGAGATTGTGTCCATAGGTGAAATAAATTAGACCTGCATACGCCAACATTGTATTATCTTGTGAGTGTGAGAACTTGAAAGAGTAAATCAAATCTGAAAAGTACAACAGATACTGTGAGAGGGAAAGAAATTGTTCAATGAGAAGGAAAAACTGGGATGAAAAAAAGGGCCAAAGAAAGAAGAAAAAGAGTCATATCATGTATATTTTCAGGATAGTTTGTGTAATTGTACTGTTGATTTCTGCTCTTCTTTTGAAAGGAGCAGTTAATGCCCAAAATTATTTTAATTTTATTTCATCTTTTGTTTCTTCTTAATTTGTTATAACATTTTTGTTGTTTTGGTTTGCTTTTTTTAAATGATTGCAGGTTTATATCTGGTAACCTAAACAACAAATTCGAAGATAAAATCATGCCCTAGAGCAACCATTGTTCATTTCCTATCACTTTGTTCAATGAAATTTTATATCATTTCTGATGTTCCTTTGTTACTATTTTGTATTCTTTAAAAAATTAAAATAAAAAAGAAAGTGATATTATAATGGCTATCTATAATAGTAATACTATTGTAGATAAAACATAACAAGAGGCTGCCTAAAGGTTAACAAAAAAGAGCCAAGAATTCATATTCTTGATAAATCCAGTACTCTATGTGTATCAATAAACTAAAATCCACTTATTAATGATAATATTTAAGTTAATTCTGTCTTCTCACTAAGAGGTAAAAGTATTCGAAGCCTAATCTGCTTGCTTAATTACTTAGAAATTTTCATAATATTGAATTCTATTTACATCCAATTGTATTTTTTTCCTAAAACAGATGCTATAATAAAAAGTAGATTCAAAACTTATATTGAATAATCTCTGATAAGAAAGATCGGGAGAAAATAATTAATAGGAGACATCACTCTTTTATTCTAACATTTCACTTTTACATCATTTTTTATTCTTGACATTTAAAAATAATTTATATGTGTTAATTTCATGAAAAGTAAATACATCAACCATATTGCTCTATATTACATAGTTGTTTACCATTTTTATTTGTCAAGGTGTGAGAGAAACGTATTTTAAGATATTTTCATATACATGTGTGTATGTATTTTATCTATAAGCTACTTACAGTCAAATCCAGCATGCAAAATAGCTATTTAATGAAACACAAGGTAAAAGCAGCATTGCTTGTGATGGTGGTAACAGGTGTAACAGTAGAAGCGGTGTATTAGAGGCTAACAGTAATTGTGCTACACATACGTTTGTTTGGCTGTTGTGGTTATTAAGTGACCTTGCTTCATCTCCTTTGTTCTATCAAGTAATATTATAAAACTATTATGAAATCATTTCTGTTTAACTAAATGGGAAGATGAGGCTCAACATATTTACCTAAATAATAGTGGAGCACTCACAAATTATAGAACCAATACAGAATTCTGTCATTTGATTCTTAAACCAGTTTTAAGTTTCACTATTTTCCAGGCATGTTCAATCATTTCAATTCAACACACAATACAAATCAACACTCCAACTATTTGGACCAGTAGTATGGTATAGTAGTATGTTATAGATTTTCAAATGTTTTACTTCTCAAAATGGAAAAAAGTGTAATTAAAAATAATTCTTCAGTAAGAGTGATGACTATAGAATCTTGTGATGTTTATTTGTCTCTTGCCATGACCATTTCCCAGAGTGAGTAAAACTGGAGCAATATAAAAATAAAATCCAATGTGACCTTGAGACAGACTGTAATTTTGAAGTGGATTTGAGTAGGAAACTATCTACTACAGTGGCGGAAAGTGAAGATTGTCTGGCAAAATCATGTAGATTTTGAGAATTGTTCAAACAAATGCCAAGCTTAACATAAACTGTGCAGGATGATAACATATGATAACATAAAGTGTTGTCATTTGGTGACAGTTAATAAGCCTTATAGAAATCCTGCTCCTCAGCAACTCACTTCCAACCAACGAAACTCTGAATTTCACTTTAAAGTACAGTTTCTGTTGAGGAGCATAAACAATGCTGCTATTTTGGAATTCTCAATACTAATACCCACGAAGCCTGTGGACCTGTCCCCTTCGTGTTGCTGGCCTGCCATTGCTCTTCCTTGTCCTGTGGTTCCTAACGCTTCTCATAGTCTGCCGTCGCAGCTGCGCTTAGTGCTGCCATTCCTGTAGTGGCCTCACGCGTGCCACTGCCACTGGCAAGCCCGCCTCCATCAGCCTAAGCAGTTTACCTGGCGAGTCCTGCAACCTGCGCTTGGGTAAGGCCTGACTGTCCCTTGAAGAAGGAACTATGCCTCTGCACTAAGAAAAATATTTTGTTCTTTTCTAAATCGTGTCAATACCAGTTATATATTTACCTTTTGCTCCACTGAGCAACATTTTTCTTTTATTTTCCAACCTAACAAATATAATTTAAAAATGATGAAATGGATGCTGCAGGTGATTTGTGAATTCCTAACCTTAGAGAGCATGTATGAAAGTAAGGTATCAAGACAGAAAATCATAACTAAAAATTCTTGGAGTCCAGAAATACTTTCCATCATAAGATCTTTCAGAAGGAAAACCATGAAATGAGAAAAATCTACCTCTTTTTGACCTACTCATATACAATATTCTATGTTTATAGTATACTTGTGTTTTCTTCTCAGTCTAGCATGATGAGGTGATTTGTTATATACCAAGAACGTTTGAATAACATTTTAGAGCTGGTGAGATAGCTCAGCAGGCTGAGCACCTGCTTAGGCAAGCGAGGGGACCAGGGTTCAATCCCCGGCACCACATGCCATGCCGGCCTCGCCCCCAGTATGCTGAGCTGGCCAATGAGTCCAGGCTTGGTGGCAAACACCTGTAATCCCAGAGCTGGGGAGGCTGAAACAGGAGGATCACTACAAGACAGAGCTTTGTAGTGAAACCCTGTACCAAATACATAAAAAAGTTTTTTTCATCTGTACCTCGTATAACTATCGCAATAACTTTAAGGATAGGTATAATTATGCACATATTCTAGAATGAAAAGCCAAAGGCTTAGAGAATGTAAAAAAAAAAATGTATGAATCAAACAGCTAATAATGCAAAGCCAAAATGTAAAGATATTCCCCCAGACAAAGTTTTAACTTTTACCCAGCAATGGGAGGCTTGAAAACAGGAGGATCACTATGAGTCCAAGCTGTGTAGTGAGACCCTGCATAAAATACACACACACACACACACACACACACACACACACACATAAATTCTTGAGAGAGTATTGGATCAATTACATTTTAATCATACTTGTTAAGCATATATTAAGCACCTCCTTCTGTTGGGGACTACGTAGGTATTGACATTAAAACTCCTGCATTCTGAATACAGCAACTAAAATAAACACAAAGGGATTATTCAGGATGATTTACAAGGCTGTGAAAATCACATATCATGGGGAAAGAATGAGAGAAGACTGTCCATGTGTAAATATAATGGAAGTGACTTGGGCTTCCACCCGACTGCAAGTTACGTATCATACAGAAACGCAATGGTGCTCGGAAATGACGCAAACACGTAACTTGTACTGACCGTAAATAACGTTCTCATTATATTTCGTGCCGCTAAGCTCTTGTAAGAACAAGTTGTGGCAGTGTGACTACACTGTAAGCAAAATAAGCTTAATAACTATTTCAATAAATAAAGAGAACTTTTCCGAGAATGGGAAGTAGTTTTTCTCCCTTTCCACTGCCCACGTCCCATAGGTAACAATATATAAGCAGGACAGAAAGCCATTCTTTACTTCCTCCAATAAATATCTCGGTTTTTCTCTGGGGAGTTGTACGCAGCCAGGAAGAAAAGCCTTAAGGTGACTGGAGGACAGGTGCTCCCTTATCATGCTCCCAGATACCAAGCATCAAAGAGCACTCCTGTCACCCTCAGACATACGTCACTGTGTGACGCAAAGAGCGCTGCTTTTCCTGGAAGTCTGCGCTGCGCGGGTCCGGGAGGCTGCTGGTTGGGCGTGTATTTTACACAACTGAAATATTTCAAAAATTGAAATTTAATTTTTGATTATAAGCCACATTTCTTGCTTTTTAAAAAATTTTAAAATGATAAAATGTGGTGGTGTGACCTCCATTCTTGGCCTGTGGTAGCCTACGTTATACAGCACGTTCCTGTGTTCTAACAATGCCGAAAGGTTCTTTCTTCCCTGTAGCCTTGTCAGGATTTGTTACTTCTGGGATTCTTGATGAAGCCATTCTCTCTGGAGTAAAATGGGGTCTCAGTACCGCTTAAATTTGCAACTACTATGGAAAGCAATATGGAAATCCCTCGAAAATCTAAAAATAGACATTCCATCCAAACCAGCTGTTTCCCCTTTCGGTGTCTCCCCGAAACCTCAGCGGCATCATCTTCCAGCAATCCATGCACACTCGTGTTTATAACAGCACACCTCTGAGCTCTACATCTTGAAGCGCCTCTGTGTCCATCAGCGATGAATGGATAAAGAAAATATGATGCATACACAAAGGAGAGTACTATTTGGTCATAAAAAAGAATAAATTTGATTCATTTTTAGAAAACATGGATGTTCCTAGAAGTCATAATATTAAGTGAGTTAAGTGAGACGCAGGCTTAAAGATAACCAGGTTTCTCTTCTATGAGTATCCTGAGTGTAAAAAAACTGAAGAGCAAAATAAAAGATGCACGATAGGAAACATGGAGATGGATGTTCTGCAAAAGCGAAAGGAGTGAGGAGATGCAGGGAAGGGGAGGGAAGGAAGGAGAAGGGGATGAGGAGAGACTGCAGGTGCCTTGCGCACGCGCACCATTTCTGTGATGCATGTGATCATTATGCATTGTAAACATGTACAATTGAAATAAAAAACAGTAGCACATGTGCCCTCCCACACACCACGCTCTCTAACATTTCTCATGCTCAGCCAGCCTAATCTCACTAATTTCTGGGTCGGCGCTAGCTCAAGGGGTTACCTCCTCACACTGGACTTTTCATCCATCTAATCTCCCCCATTTTTGTCACCTACCCAGTCTCTTTAGATATTTGATTTATAGCTACTGGCATAAATTCAAAGGAAAAAGGAGTTAAAAGAAGCATTCATCGGCCTTGGCAAACCCAGTTCGCGTACAGAGCTGCCCGTGTATGGAGTTGCCTGCACCTCTCCCCTCGCACTTGGTTTAGATCTATGGGGCAAAGTTCACCCTGGTGCAGAGCCCCTGGCTCTCATGCGTGGAGAAGAACCACAAAGAGTAGCTAATTGTCCGTGGTTTTCCACCAATATGCTAAGAAGTGAGGCTCCTTGCGCTAAAATTGTGCCAGGGAACAATGAAAGGGACCACGAAAAGTCACCCAAAAAAGTGGCTACTGGGTCTTCTTGTCCTGTTGTCTTTATACAAGAGCAAGTAGTTCAAAAATATTTTTCCTATTGAAACATGGCATTCTAGTATGAAGAATTGAAGAATGCTTGTAAGAGATATTATTGAATTTCAAATCATTCATCATTTGTAATGGAGAACCAAGTTCCCACTCTTGTACCGCCGGTCAACACGTTGCTGGCAGGGTGTGAGCAACACCACTGTGGCTCCACCAACTCCCAATTTTTCCACCTTCTGTTCCCTCTGGGCTCAAATGCTCCTGACTCTCTTCTCAGAAGTCTTCTAAGCATGAAGGTATAAATTCATGGACAAGTAAATCCCAGTTAACATTATTTCCACCAAAACGAAGTACTATTCATTTGGGATGTTCCTTTCTGAATGATCTTCAGCTGACAACCCTTTCAGCATAATTTCTTGATTAAGAACATATCTTCAAAGCCGGATTCTCCGAACTCTTTACTCCTTAATAGTTCTGCAATCCTGAGTTAAGTAACTCAACCTCTGTGGTCTCCAGTTTGTTTACAAACCCTCCACAAAAGTTCAAAGAGATTTAAACATGCCAACATTAGTATGAGATATAGAATAATACTGGAGTACCATGAGTAACGCAAACCTTCCCATGGTAACTACTAAAGTTATATTTCTCTATCGTTTTATTTTTAGCTAAAAAGAATATGATTATTCATAACAAGGGTTCATAATTCTTGTTGAGATAATAAAATTGTATGGAATATCTACCAGCCAATTGTCTATGACTCATCCTTTGATTTAACATTCTTTGATTTAACATCTGAAAGCAAAGTAAAAAAAAATGACAACTTCTAACTCTTAACAGCTACTTAAGTACCACATGTTTTGTCAACTCAAGCAATAGAAAAATTAGGACAAAGGGAATCAGTGCCAAATAGCATTTATTTCAGAACTGTGACAAGATTAGATCTCTAAATTTTTTTGAAGATTACTTTTTTGTGTGTGTATGCAGGGTCTCACTACACAGCTCAGACTCACAGTGGTCCTCCTGATTTCTGCCTCCCTAGTGGTGGGATTACAGGTGTGCGCCCCTACACCCAGACTCCATCACCGACCCAGCCTGCCTAGGAGTGGGGCCGGTGCTGCATGTGGTTCCAGGGATTGAACCCTGGCCCCTGCGCTTACCGAAGCAAATGCTAAGTCTCCTAGAATTATCACAGGCCTGAAGATTACATTTTTCATTAAAAAAAAATGGCTGGTTGTATCAAGTAGTATTCAAATAAAGCCACTTACATATTTACTTATGATAACTTTTCATTTTGGTTTTCTGATTTTTGTGGGAATTTTTTGTTTGAAAAATTTTAAAAGCATAGATTGTGTTCTAAATCACATATCCAAAAGATAAGCTATGCCCAACTAGATGATAGAGCCCATTTTGAGAAAAGAAACCATGATTTGCTTTATTATAATATAATTCATAATTAAAAGGCAATAAAAGCCTAGCAATCTTGAAGTTTCCCAGTTAGCTTTGTCTGTTAGTTTTGAAGCCTGTTTTTCAAGTTTAAAGACCTTTGTTGGCTTTATATTACAAATTCTGAAAAGTGGTTAGCTCTTCACTCCATAGAGCATTCATTCATATATTTTGGTCCTGTGACCACCTACAGCCTTAACATTTATGAGGAAGCCCAAAGATTTTTCATTCAAGAGGATTATACCAGTAAATAGTTGTATAATTATTTTTAAAAATTGGAGTATGTTCATATATTTATACTTCGATGCTATTAAATACACTAAATCAAATGTATAATAGATTCAATGACATCATTTTATTCAAAATCAGTACATTTTCCAGTGACCAATCACCAACAAGGGTGGCATTTTTCCTTGCCCATTTTTGTAAATCCAGTCATGTCTGATTTTAGAGAATAGGGTTGAGCTCTCCTATCAGCTACTACATTCAATCTGTTGCAGGGAAAGTTTAGGGTAAAGAATGTGTAGAAATCTGTCCCTTACAGATATATATTTTGGAATAAGAGGAGTATTTCAATTGCTTTTTCAGACACATCTTTGGCGGTACAATTAAACCTAAGAAAGACAGTTTAGTTGGATACGGACTCTGCAACTCTATTGCAGAGCTTTGTGCACGTGCTGCAGGGGTATCTCTATGTCTATCTTGAGTATGGATTTTTCACCCATGAATAATTTTTAACAGCACATACTGTCTATGTAGAAAAGATGTCATTCTAAACTGTATAAGCCATCCAAATGATGACACAAATATAAAAATGCATTTATTAATACACCATTAATCATTCCAGAAAAGCCTTTTAAAATTGAGATAACTTCAAGCCCATTAGTTCAGAATTTCCAAAGTTCTAATTTTTGCCTGAAAGGCCGAGTGTTTCACAGAGTGAAAGCTGCTCTCTGTTGTCCCCAGTGTGGGAGGCCCACTTGCTAACATCTAAGTATTAAAATAGCCAAATCAGCACGAGTCAATCACTTTCAATAAGAAATGTGCTCCATGGAAAGCGTGGCTCCTGGGCTTAAAACTCAAGCAGTTGTGCAAGCACCCTGCACGCAGAGGAATGTTCTATGCATGACTCCCCTTCTGCCACACAGAATTAAAAAGACAATAAGTTGCAGGGTTGAGATTTCATGAAATCAATACTTTCTACTGTATCACTAGGAATATTTTTAAAGTACTACTGGCATTTTCTTATTTTCTGCAGTGTGTAAACACTTCAGCGATTGAGATTATCACTACTGCACACTTTTTGGGTGCTCATGGTACAGGAGAAAAGTTCAGCTGTGCTTTACCCGAGCTGTCTTGGTTTATTTATGTTATCATTTATTTTTAATTTTGACATTCATTCTCAATGAGTTCCCTCAAACTTGTGATCTTCCTCCCTGAGGAGGAAGGATTAGCTTTCTGTCGTACAAGGTGCTAGGAGTTCGGCTAAGTGTATTATGCCGTCGCCATTTGTCCACACAAATAAGAGATGAATAACATCTTAGTGTTTTAACGAAAACAATTTTGAATTCACAAACTCACTGAAATCTTCCCTGGTCAACCTGTTGCCCACAACTTGAGAACTTCTGACCTAGCCTAAACAACATTTTCCTTTCTTTGTCACATTTAAAATTTGTTTGAAATTCTTTTCATATCTCTCCTGTCATTTTGAATCACCACTTTCCTTCCTTATTCCTATATTTCCATACGGCTGGCTCCTCCAAGAGGCCAGATCCGAGCGTCTACCTGACGATGTGGCGCAAAGACCAGTAGGGTAAGCGTCATCTAGAAGCTTCTTAAAAAGAGAGAGTTTCAGGTCTCACTCTTACGTTATTCAATTACAAGCTGCATTTTAACAATGTCCTTGGGAGCTCTGGCTGCCAATCTAACGGGGACCTGATATAGCTGCCTACCTATCATTCTTTATTGGAGAAAATCTGTCATTTCTCTATTTCAGAAAATGCTCCAACTGTAATGAATAAGGTCTGCTCCATTTCTCCTGGGGCAGTGGTAGTCGCGCACGGAAGGAAAGCTACTTGGAGTGTACCATCCTGCGAGCAGAGGAGGTGGAGCCTGTGTGCACACTTGGAGTATACCATCCTGTGAGCAGAGGAGGTGGAGCCTGTGTGCCTGTGTGCGCACATGGAGTGTACCATCCCGCGAGCAGAGGAGCTGGAGCCTTTGTGCGTGCTTGTGAGCAAGACCAAGGGAGTCTCTCTAAGAAAGTAGGTACGCTAGGGGAAAGGAAATGCTCCCCTCCCTGGGAGAATTAGGGACGTAAACCTAAATCTGGTGCTGGTCAGTGCTGATGAAACAGCAACGGATATTTTTTGAACTACTCCAAAAGGAGGGGGAAAGTCATAAATCAGAGATGGCGAGGGGAATTCCCTGGACAGTTCTCCCGGATTCAGCTCCTTCTGATGTTATCTACCTCTTTTTTGGCTATATGAAACAATGGGTTCTGCTTTTCTGGCTAAAGTCTATTTGAGTAGACTTTCTATACATTGCAACCAAAAGAATTTGGACATGAGATGAAAACAGTTGTGACTATATATATATATATTTGTAACCCTCGCAGGAGCTAGTACATGCCTTGAATGTGATTGTTTCTGTTGTTTACTGTATCGGGACTCATTTAATGGAGTCTTCTCATGTTATGTAACTTTATCTAAAATGCTCATTAGGGGCCAGCGCTGTTCAAACATCCCTTATGATGAACACCCCTGCCCACCTTCATAGAATACAGACAGGCCCACCCTCACAGCTTCAGCTGTCATGAGTGCCTTTATATTGTTTTTTGGTTCTCCAAGTGACCTCAGCTTTTGCTGCCACCAAGACTTGGCCCATGTGGCCTCCCCTATGTTCCAGGTATCTAACTAATGAACTCCTAGTGGACCTCGGAGTCTTTAGAAAGATTGCCTGGTCTGTGGAGTCTTCCTTAAGGCCTACTTAATCCCCCTCTCTGACACAGCCTATTTCCTTCATCACAATTGCTTACGTATTTGTCCATTTTACCTGCACAATTTTGAACCTTTTACATTTAAAGATATTTTCTTCCCTCTATCCCCAACCTCACTACAGAATCTCAAATTACTGTACACCCTTTGAATGTGTGTCAAAAGCAAAACATTAGTCATTACTCCTGCCATTGGCTTACTTATATCAACTACTAACCTACTTACATCAACTATGCTACTGAGCTCATATATTGCTTCTATAAAATTTTGATGAAGCAGGTCTTATACTTCATGTGATACTAATTCCATAGATTAAAAGACTAAAATATTATTTCCCAATGATATACATTAATCTTCATGACTTGTTATTCTGTTATATTACATGACAAAAGGGACCTGCAGACTTGATGAAGCTGACAGATGTTGATGTGGTAAGATTACTCTGGATTATCTGGCTGGCTCCAACTAAATCACATGAGCCATCAAAAGAGAGTTTTCTCAGGCAGGAAGCAGTGAAGAGACAAGGCGAAAGCGAAGGTCAGAAAGGTTCAAAGCTTGAAAAGGATTTTCTCTTCCAGGGTTGGCTTTCCAGTAGCAGAAAGGAGGCCATAAGTCATGGAATACAGACTCCCTGTTAAATTAGGAACAGTTTTCACCCGATGCCCAGCACAGAAACAGAGACTACAACCAAACGGAATTGAATTCTGTAAGCAATGTGGGAGAACTTGGAAGTGAATTCAGTCCTAGAGTTTGTAGAAAAGAATAAAGCCCTACACACACCTTGACTTCAGCCTTCTGAAAAGTGGAACTCAGATAGCTGAGCCAACCTGTCCTTGTAAATTTAATCTACAGAACTGTGACATAATAAATATTGATTTAAATCACTAAATTTATAGTAATTTGTTATGGCGGTAATATAAAACTAATATATGTGTAATACAACATGCTATAAACTAAACAGGCCAGGTAAATGTGTGCTCTTATAATTTGATGCCGTGATGTATTGGAGATTTTAGGACAAGGAACGCACTGTGCCAACATTGTATGCATTGCAAAGAAGATAAGAATGGAAGAAAGGAAGTGAAGTTAGACTCGTGAATGCAGCTGGCTTTTCAAATGTTTAACTTCAAGGTTGTGTCTTTCCAGATCCCAGGAGATTTGGCCTTTCAGCATAAAGAGACATTTTATTAAAGCTCAAGTCCCTTGTAAAAGCTTTTAATAGCATTCTTTTTTGAAAAAAAATCATCATAACTCTCTCTTCTGCGCTATTTCCCCTAAATGCAAGAAAGCGCAAAGATACTGAAGAAATGTAGGAGACAAAATTAAATCAGGAACCCTCGTGGCTCTTCCATTATTCAAAGCACTTAGTGGACTATAAATGATTTAAAAGTGATATAGCCAGACTTCTCAGAGTAAATAGTTTTCATTTTCCTGATTGGTAAGCAGGAAAGAGGATTCTGTGTTCCCATTAGCAGAGACTTTGCTGTCTCTTTTGCCAAAAATAAGGAAACATCTTCCTATCTCATCTATTTTTTTTTAATATGAAGACAAATCAAGAGAAAAGGAAAGGAGAGCACAGCCTTATTGCTGTCTTTCTTGGACACGTGTGACCGGCCGGAAGCCTTCCAGGCACCGCACAGCTTGTAGGCATGAGCTCGTAAGCATGTGAACTCTGATGCAAGTAAAGCCAGCCAGAATCTTCTTTACTACAAGAGTCAAACCAAATCCATGGCGGTTCTGAGAGTAGTCGAAACTCACCCCAGCTTCACAGACATTGATTAGTTGTGCTTAGTTTAAATTTAATTACTCTGGTAAATAAAATGCATACACAGAAGATGGCAGATTCAACCATAACCCAGTGCTTGTGCTAATTTTGCATTTTAGAATTAGGTAATAATAATCCCAATAATAGCCAGCATGTGTAATCTCTGAAACGCTCTCAAAGCATTTATTAGCCAAGCATTGCACCACCCTGTAGAGAGATAAGCATTATTCTCCTCATTGGTAGCTTAAGAAGCTGAGACTTCGAGTGGAATGGTTTTGCTCAGGGATCACCCACACAACTCCAGCTGGAGAGGACAGAATTGGAATCTTGTGCAGACCACAATGGCTCCCAGTGCCACATACAAGAGCAGGAGAAACGAGTGAAACCTAGAAAGCTTGTGTAATGCACAGAGACGGAGCTGCCTCGGAGAGAGGGGAAGGCTGATGGCTACGTGGAAGGGACAGATGCCGCCGCCTCGGTGAAGCTTCTTGTTCTCAGCGTTGCCTGTGAACACAGTCCCTGTTCTGCTTACTCCAGAGCACTTGGTCCTGGAAGAGTCACTGAGCAGGTTTTAAATAGCAGTAAAATCTACATGGAGCCTACAGGTGATGAGCACATTGAGGTGTAGCCCCACTTGGCCACACATGCTTGGCTATGAGAAAATGTGTGCGACACCCTGCTTGTTAATTCTTTCACAACGTTCAACTGAGAGGTGCCTTCTTATACCCAGAGTCACCGCAGTGCGGGACCACCCACTCTTCCTTTATCAGCACCATCCCCAGAAAGGGAACGCAGTGAGGATGTCACAGTGCCCCGACTCCGTGTGACTGTGGCCTGTAAGGCCATTCTGCGTCCTACCTCCTATTTGCCGCCTCCTCCTTGTCTCTCTCTCTGCTTCTGTAATGAACCTTCCTCGCCCTGTGCAGGGAGCTCTTGGCGACTTTTCACCCTCAGAGAATGTTAGCCCCGTGGTTGGCCTGATGACGTAGGCCTCTCGTGTCTTAGAAAGATCTGGCCAAATGTCATCTTTACCTTCCTGTGACATTTTAATCTGCCTCATGTTTCTTCACAGGGATTATCAGTCTTCAAATTATACTTTATATATGATTAGTTTTTAAGTGAATCTCCCACTAAAATGCAAGGAGACACTGTGAGGACAGGTAGGTTTTAGTGACTGAGGTAGCGCCTGACATAAAGCACACATTCAGTAATATTTGGGGAACAATGGATCCGCACATTTGTGAACATATTCCCACATATTGTGTATATATACACACACATATATAATAATTATTGTTTAAATAATTCCATAGTATTCCACTAATAATGACAAATATTCAAATGCATTTAAACTGTTGTTTTGGGTTAGGAATCATGGCTACCTTTTTTCTTTTAAACTAGCATAACAAGGGTCAGAAAGTGGAAAGGAGGAAGAGGCTGAGATTATAAAAGAAACGCCCTGTTGTTTAGTAGCCAGGGAAGCTCTGCTTCATGCAGTGCAGCTGATTTCTGGTGACGGCACCTCTGAAACTTGGCCTCCTACGGCAGCCCTCCAGGTCTGACGCCTTCCTGTTACTTCATTCTCAAGCCTCGGTGCATGCATTCCCGCAGTGACGAGACATGGAACTGGGTGCACAAGATAGGTTGGGTCTCCATGAACACTGATGCTTTTCCTGCCCTGCTGGTAAAAAAGAAAGGCACTAGGTTTCACCCTTCACAGGTCTTACTCTGTGTCTTGTCCCTTGGGTTCTAATCAGGGGTAGAGGACATAATGGCATTCATTCAAAATAATACCCTGGTATAAAGATTTTAGCTGGTCAAATACATATTCAGATCATGGGACCTCCAAAGCCAGCTCAGGGAGGAGCTGGAATTCAGGGACAGAGAGAGGGTGTCCACGCCTGCTCTCCAGGGAGTCAAATGCTCTGGAAAACACAGACGGCTGACTTCATGGGGCAAGCAGGGGCCCAAGTGCTCCCCACCTCCTCCCTCCCAGTGTCTGCTCTCAGTCTAAGACTGTTGGAGTCCTGTCCTAAGCTGTGCCTCAGCTTCCTGACGGCACCTCGGCGTGGGAGTCACCCGTGCAAGGTTCGCGATCCTCTACTCTGCATACACTTGGCTAAGATTCCATTTGGGGCCTACACTGCTGAGAGACCCTCCCACCCCACAATGCATATCGAAATGCAGCTGTCTTCTTATAATTATAAAATGCAAAATTGCTAGGTCTGTTTCCTAGAGGCAAACAGTATTAATTTGCATACCTGAAATGCTATTTCAATATGCATCTTTGAAAAGTGTCTGTAGATCTTGTCATAAATACAGAGTGTTTAAGGTAACTAAATTAATTACATGCACTTTAATATTGAAAGTACAAAATAAAAATCCTTACCTAGAATGCATATTTTATTTGTCTTGCTGCGAGGAAAGACAGATGAAAGAAAAACGTGAACTTCAGCATTCATTTAATAGGGTGGATGGTGAGGAATAAACATGCTGGATAAAAAGCAAATGCTGAAGTGAGGTGTTTTTGAAATAAATGAAATAGAAATGTTTATGGCTAAAGTACAAGTGTGCTCTAAACATCCAAAAAAATATCATCACTAATAACATATTTTTGGAGACTCACAATTTATAATCAATTTTTCAGTTCATAAAATTTCAAAAAATTGAATTTACTCCTGCTAAACCAATTAACAAATTCTAATTTACACAGTGTTGACGTTTCTAATTGGCAGCGTGCATTCTGATGAGCCTTCTTGTTAATCTCTTATGGTAATCAAACTCACAAATTTACAATTCATTGGTGTTCTTGATACATGTAACTAGTTAAAATTCTTAATTAAATTAGGATGACTAAAAGAAAAGTCTCTTTAAAAGTAAAATCACAAAATGTTAAGCCTAATCCCGCACAAATTAGCATAAAGCAGGTTTGGGGAGAATCATGCTGAAGACTTTTCAATTAGGAGCACCTGCTATTAGTACCTTGTTAAACTTTTGTCAATTAATCATTACTCTCTCAAATAGTGAGAAAAATTGAATGTTTTGAATATGAAGAGAGTGATTAATTGCAAGTGGCAAATTGCTGACTGGCTCCATTATTACCTGTGCTTTAAGAATTTTTAGAAATAAATGTCTATTACCAGTTTTATGAATGCATAAATTATTCTAATGCATTAGTATTGATGGGGGTTTTTTTAAACTTATTCCATAATAATTGTTTTCTCAAAAGTTATAAAGATGACTCAGAGAGCATAGATTCCGTAACAGGATATTATTATGGTGTTCAACAAACACATTTAATGACTGCATGATTTAATCTTATTCTCTAAATACACACTAGCCATAGTTTTTATTTTTAAAAAGGGCATGGGAGAGGGAGTACTTGTTTTGCTGTGCTGTAGAAATCAATCCCTATTTGAAGCACAATTTAAGATTAAACAATATAGCACTGTGGCTTCCAAATGTTAATTAATTCTCATTTTGGAGCGCCGCTTTCAAACCTAAGCATTCGGGCTGCAAAGGGCACTTTGGTTAAGACTCATTTTATTATAAGTTAAGATTGCAAAAAAAATTGATTTAGAAATGGGTTTCTAAATCAATGCAGCAAAAGCAGAGAATCCAAAGTCTTTGCTAGAATGTACTTTTCATTATTCTAAGATTCACACAGGGATCTCTAATGGGCCCTGAAAATCCAGAGATTATCAAGAAATGTGACTTTAAGCACCATGAAATCGCTGCAGCTATTTGTCCTAGCTATTCATAGATAAAGCTATGTAACTGTTAGATGGAAGAAAATCAAACGGAAGGAAGACTTCAGCTGTGTTTTATGTTTTTAGAAAACTAGAAGACAGGGGCCTAAATTAGCAAGGAGTGTAGAGATATTGAGAAAAATTGACCTATACACCCAAGATTTACAAATTCCAAATTCAATGAAAAAGTCATTAATAGCCCAGGAGAATGCTCTTCTTACCTTGTGCAACAAGTAACTATCCAACATGACATGGCCTCCCGTGGAAGCTCCGAAATCACGACTGTCCGCTCTCACAGGCCTAATCTTACACTGGCCTTTTATGCTGTGCCCGTTCCTGACTGCTTAAATCTTAAGTAGGCAAATGTTAACTTGCAAGGGAACTGTCCTGGTATGGACAGAGTGGAACAGAGATCTAGATTGGGAATGCACTACAAAGATTTTGAGCAGACTATTGTATACTCTGTGTGTGTGTGTGTGTGTGTGTGTGTGTGTGTGTGTGTGTTTGTGTTTGGTGGAGGGATTTAGAGTGGAAGATCCCAAACCTAAGCAGCATTCCTGGGCCCTGTCTGCTGGACTTCACCACACCCCAACAGTGTGACACTTCAGATGTCTTCAGACAGAGCCCCCGATTGTACCAAGCGTCCCCCATTGAGAGCTGCTTATCTAGACTGATTGAAAACGCAGGATATATTTATTTCGGCAAATCTGCAAGAGTTAGCCTTCAGCAGTGATGCCTTCTGCGGGTGCGCGCAGCTACCTATGCCTTCTATATTCACTTCGTAGTTCCACTATTCTCAGCAGTGTGATTTTTATCGTATCAGAAACCTTAGTGTATTCTTCAGTAAGACGGAGAGGTAAGTTTCAAGCTAATTGCACCGGTGTTAGGGAAAAATAAGATGGTGAATGTAAAATATATAACATGATGCCTTGTGAATTAGAATGAATAGAAGAACTCATTTTTTATTATTTTTTAGCCATTGGTTCTGTATTATTTCCCTTAGTGAAGTTTAATTAAGTGTAAATGCCTTTTCAAGTTTAAATAAAGTTTTAAACATAATAACAACTTACATGTATGTGGCACTGAAGAGAGTCTAAACCTTATTATAGAGGTTTTTTTAAATTTTCACATAAAATTATGTTATGTAGGACTAACATTCCTAATTGCATTAAACACTGTGAAGATCAAAAGAAATAGAAATTGTTTAATCCTGTACAGAATATGGGTCTTAGAGAAAATAACCTTCTGCCCAGAAAGCCATTAAAGAGAAAAAGATGATGGCATAATATACATATAACTTATTGATGGCCATGGTAATGTCTCATTTGTCTTTTCAAATTCCCCCACTATTATTTTACAAGTGGAAAGAATTTCATCAGTATTGGTTTGAAGGAGAAATGGAGGGAATGTCAAAATAAAAAATATTTTCTTCTACATTCTCCTGGACTTATTATGTATTCTTGTTGAAGTTAATGCTGAGCTGGTCCCTCCATAAGAGTGGAGAAGGTAATGATAACACCTGGCACCTGCTGTATGTATAGCCTTAAGCAGTTTGCAAAGCATTTTCACTTAACATTGTCCTAGTCTATGATAATACATCACTGGACCCATTCTTTTCTAAGATCTCAACAGGTTAATTGCTGCAGCTTATTACAGGTCTTGGCTCTGGAGAGTTGTCAGCTCAGGAAGTAATTCAATCCGTAAATGAACTCGACCCTACAAACATCTGGTTTAATTACATCAGGTCAATTTTGTTATAAGTAAGATTAAGTCAAAAATATAAAGCACCCTAGAATCTTTATCCAATGGCACAGACTCACACGAATATGTCTAGACGCCAGAATCGGAATTTTTCCATTCACACATGAGATGCAGTTTTAAGGTTAAAAGAATTCCCCAAGTTCTCACTTAGAGGCAGAGGTCATGTCAGAATTAGAAGCTGAACACTCTTCCCCTGACTTAGCATTGATCATCACAAGAGACAGAGGATTTCAATCTCATTCAAATTAGTCAGTCTGCCTTAACCTCTGTGAAAATATTTCACTTGTAAGAGCGTGTACATTTTTTATCCTCTCATTTATTAACCCAATAAACCAACAAGCACATAATTAAGTTCGCCAATATGGAAAGAAGTAATGCAGTGCGGCCAGCGTCTCTTTACCAGGCATTTGCTTATGCAGTTGAAATGGATTTTTCCCTTCAATTTCTACTTGAACATCTAATATGCAACGGGATAATCATATTAATTTAATAGAAATTTTTCAACCTTCATTAAATGAAGGTAAATTAAAACTTTTAAAACATTTTATTATATATATATATCCATTATAGATTTTTTTAAAAAAATATATTCTCACTTGATACATGTGGAACTCTTATCTAGTAAAGGATATACTACATGTGTGAAGTATTTCTTCATAGATAGGGACAATGAAGTCATAGTCCCTTTGGCCATAGACATGGTAAGAAATGGCTGATAAATATTGAGAATCTTAGTGACTGCATACTAAGATTTTAAAGAGCCATCAACTATAATTTATATACTGAGTCTAGTGAACCATCTCATATAATTTGAACACTGTAGAGCTCTTTATATAGCAAAACTTTAATAATAAATATTCAAAATGAGAGAGGAATAAGTCAACCAGAAGTAATTATATTCTAGGCTAGAATTAAGGAACTTAGCCAGTTATAGAATCACTGGTGAACTAGGAAGCAGAAGTTAAACTATTTTTGAATAATTTTTGAAACTCAGGGCCTATCTCAGGGTCAAGTTTGGATGAAGATACAAAGACTGAGTTCCTCTGTACACTTCCGAAGGACGGGTACCGTGTTGTGTCCATTGAGGGACATGTTAGAATGCAGTCGGTATGCGACACATTTTTAGTAAGCTGAATCAAGTCCGCCCCTGCTGGTCATTCCTCTGCAATCGAGGCAGGGCAGGCTTTCAAGGGATCCTTTGCTTGCCCTCAATGTACAACTTACTGTAACCACTGGAATCACAGCAACACCTCAGTCCACAAAGCTTCTGTTTGCAAATACTTCAGTTCTCAAACAAAAGGGTCTGATGAAATTTTACTTCTGTTCACAAACTCTGCCTCAGGTGACAAATATACCCATAGTCATTTTCCTCACAACAGTAAAACAAATTAAGTTTGTGAACCAAGGTAACCACTGCAATTTGTATGGATTCTAACTAATTGCTAAATTAGTCTATAAAGTTTCTAGAAGCAATGCTGAGAATTTTTGTGTGATCTTTGAACTTCCCTACTGCTTTCGTTAAGCCAATAAAAATGACCTATTTAAATACAAAATTCCAAATATTAAACCAATGCTAATTCCAAATATTAAATCCCAAATCAAGAAAAACATGACATTCTCAAAAACACCCAGGGGCTAGCATCAGTTGCTGCAAGTGCCTAGGTAGTATCAGTGACAATCAAGGAGAAGTTGAACAGAGTAAAGTCCTAACATGATTTAGAAATGAGATCAATTGTGGACCTCATCTTAATTTGTCAGAGCGTATCAATATGTACGTGAAAGGAGAGATTCATTGCATCACAGTCAACTGGCTTAGCTGTCTGAGAAGAACTAGATGGCCATGGATGGTTTCCTAAATTCTTTGTCCAAAAGAAATTTCATTTCCGAAGGATAACTTAAGCAACCTTTGATGCCCCGTCCCTAATAACAGCACCCATCAAGTCCAGAGATCTTTATCATGTATCCTTGCAAGGTTTCACTGACATAAAGGCTTACTTTACCTTTAAAACAGTCCTGATACATTGCTACATAATATGTGCATCTTTACAAAGCTTCAGGAAGCCTTAGGACCCTTTCAAGGTTGAGGGGCTGGATGTTATTGCTATCGTTTCTCTGCACCCAACATCACCTATCCAGATAAGCCTTCTTCATCTTCTAGAACGGGTAACGCGCCACCACCGTGGACGCAGCCCGCCCAGGCACTCTGCTCACCCATGAGAAGCGTTCTGCATGGACGAAATGAGATTGGTCCTCCAAGTCCAGGGTGGGCCCTCCACCTAAACAACAGGTTTAGGGCTTGCTGCCAGAAACCCAAGAGTTTCAGTGCCTTTTCCAATAGGCTCACTGGTAGGTATTTCCGAAAAGGTAAGGTTTTGTTACATAAATCAGCATGCAATGTGTCCCACAGTTAAGGTACCAAAGAAATTGTGCTTGGTGGTTATTAACACAATATCTATGTCAGAAACCTACATCTTAGAGCTCCATTTCTCTACATTTATAGTGTGTAATTCTCTGTTAGAGGAAGCATTTCTAGATCATTTCATACTTACTCTGTTTTGAGAGGACTTTGCAATGGCAAGTAAGTCATCAGCAAAATAAGTAGGGAGGTACAATCTTTAAGGGCCTGCCTTGGAGCTATCTCATATGGCCAGAATATATGTAGTATCTATGAATTTATTTTTATATTTAATATATAGACAATTATATACTTTATATATTTGCTTTATAAATATATTTATATATTCAGTCCTTATATATTCAATCCTGAATTTCATTTTATATAATAGATGCAATTTGGTAGATCATAATACATAATATTATAAATCCTGTTGTTATGGAAAACAACACCTACCTCTGTGAGTTATTTTCAGTGCTGATTATATCTTAGAATCGCTTGGAGAGTGTTGAAAAAGCCTTCCCCAAGATATTTAATGTAAATGATCCAGGGTAATGCAAATGTGTTTGATTTTTTTTATATAATTCCCCAGGTGATTCTAATGGGTGACCAGAATCATAACTTATGTTTAGATTTATAATCTCTCTCTTTCTGATAATATTTTAAATATATTTAGCTTTATAATGTTTTACAAAGACAATCTTCCCTGAGGACGAAGGGTGCGATTGCTGATTAATACGCAGAGTTTCCCTACCAGAAGCCATTGGGTAGACTGTCCATCACTTCCCACTGGCCTCTATTTTAGATATAGAAAAACTAACCTAAGAGGGGTATTTATCATTAAATGTATTCATGAACTAAACTCAGTGGTCCTAAATGGTGGATATAAATTCAGAGGAAATATTACACTTGTCCTTAAATCAAATATTCTCACTTATCGTTTATCATCTAAAGACATATTTATAAATTCCGCCTTATTGACTCAGGGAAAAGATCCCCCTTACTTTCTATTAACAAGTCAATGATTACTTAACTGCCCCCCCATCAGTTCTTGATCATCTAGAATCTGATTTGACAATAAATCTGTGAACAACATGTGGAGTTCAAAATAAAGGCTGATTATGATTTTGAAAATGTTACCCCTTCTGCAATACGGAATTCTAAATCTTACAAAATAGAGTAGTCCCATACTTCCCTATTCCTCCTCTTTCCCAAACAAACCCTGCAAGTGTCACCCAGCAAACAAGCATAGGTATTTTCAGAAAATAGGACAGAAGCAAGCTGAGCTGCAAACAGACTTAAAGTCTCGAGGCTCAGTATGACTTCCAGCTCCCTGAGTCTCCATCCTGCCTCTCCCATACCCAAGCTGGGACCCTGGTGAAGCTTCCCATCCCCAAGTGTCAACAGACACAGACCAGAAATACTCCAAGAAAAGCCTGTTGATTTCAAGGCAAGGGACCATACAGCACATAGCTTAATATCAGA
>NDGN010772624.1:0-11820 GCA_002564285.1 Tympanoctomys barrerae | reverse complement strand
TGAGTTAATCTTCTCTAAATTCTAGAATTTCATCCACAGGTAAAACAAGATCTGTTACTCATTGCCAGCATTGCTCTGAGTCTCAGTGGTGCAGGTGGTAATTATCCTCTCCTAGAGAATAAGAAGATTATATATACCTATATCCCTTGTTGACATGAATAATCAAAGGAGCTTGCATTTGCATTCCACCTTACAGTTTTCAGCATGTTTTCTTGTGATTTTGCTCACATGGTTCTAAAAAGTAGGCCAGGCAGAAGTTCAGAGAGTTTTAGTGACTTCCCTAAAGTCACTCAGCCAGCAACAGTGGAACCAGGAGCACAGGCCTCCTCTGGCAACTCCCTCTCCATCTACCATGCTGAGCAGCAACCTGTTTTCTTAATTTCACGTAGTCTCTGTCTAATAGCTCCATTTGTTGGCAGTCTAGCAACCAGATGGTGGAAAAAAGAGAGTGTGACTTAATTTCTTTAGATTCCAGCCTCTGCCCAGGGCCGGCCACAGAGCAAGCTGCCCTCTGCCCAGATCAGCACCTAACCTTTAGTGTAAGCAGTCTATATTTAGGGTCTTGAGACTTTTCACAATTAAACATCTGTTTTAAGATTGGAAGTATTGGGGCTGAGGAGATTGTCTTCGGTCTAAGCGCCTGTCAAGTGCAAGGACCTGGGTTTGATCCCCAGTATGGCATGTAGTGCCAGCCCCAGAACCCTTGATATGCTGAGCCGGCCACTGAAACTGGGCATGGTGGAGCACACCTGGAATCCTAGTGCTGGAAATGCTGAGACAGAAGGATCACTAAAGTCTGAGCTGCACAGTGAGACCCTGTACCAAATAAATAAATTAATCAATTAATTAAAGAATAAATAAAATTGGAAATGTTTATAAGAAATAAAGACTCTTAACACTTATCAGTTAAAGCCTTGAGAGGGTTTAGTTGACAGTCAGCTAAAACTAAATCTGAAATATTAGATGTTTGAGGGAGGGAAGAAGAGGCACCGATTTATTTTCATGCAAATTGTCCTTGGGATTAACCCTGGCCATTCTAGCAAGAGTTCTTTTAAAAGATTTCTTTCAGAGGCAGTACTGTAAGGTGCCACGCTCATTTTTATTCAATAGCAGACATCCTGTGATTAGAGAAGCGACCACCACCAAAAGAGCAATCACCCAGCCAGTCCACGTCACTAAGAAAGATCTAGAATCACCTGGCATCCTAAGTGCAACGGTTGCTTGTACATCCATCTGAAAGCAGCTGGGCGTTCCATCGTGCTCATGAGCAGCACAATTTTCTCCCTATTTTTAGCAGAAATTGTAAGCTAGGAGCCTGCGGCCCTCGCTGTGCTGAACAGGAACCGGGTTTCTTGGGGCTGGTCTCTGTGTGGGAGCAGGGCAGACGGCTCAGAGAAGGGCAGGATCCAAAACAAGCTGCGGTGATCACTTTGAGATAAGCAAACAACGCGTCCAAGTCTCCTATGGCTTCCTAGCGCATTATTAGCACTCCACTTCTTTACTTTTAATGAGTATTACACATACATTTAAATTCATGGCCTATTAGGAGCCATGCGCTAGCTCTATGTGTAATGAGTAGCACACTCTCTGCTGATTTAAATATAGACTATAGGATAATTGTGAGATACCCCAATCAGAGTTTCTGCTATTCTTCACACATTTAAAGGCATACCGCACAAAGGTTACGTAACTGCCTTCATGGCAAGCCCTGCATCCCGAGCTGTTTTCTAAGCCAGTTTGCAGCTGAGTGTTTACTAAATCAAGCACTAAAAACTAGATTTACACTGGTTGTTGGAAGCTGAAAGCCAGCTGCAGCTGCCATTAGAGCAATTCAATTTCTTTTTTATAAAGCACAAGTAAGGCTCAATTTACTAAAGTTTTATTTCCTTTTTATGCATCCCATATGCTCAGGGAAAAAATTAAGTTTATGAGATTAAAAATGAGTTTTATGCTAAATGTTTACCAAGTGTCATCTGGCTGCATCTGTAAGCCCTCAGACCTACGGAGTTCAGCTTTGGCTTTCTTCTGTCCCAGTCCAGGAAGAGACCTTAGCATGTGCGCCAGGAAGCTGCGCCTTGTCTGCTCCTCTCCAGCTCTAGCTTCCTCTTTCACCTCACACAAGCTTGCAACACTTGAGGTAGACAGATGCCTAAGTTCCGTCTAGGTGTCCAGATCTCCAGAGATGCTTTGCACATGGTTTTTCCATTGGTTCTTTTTGTTATCTTCCATTCTCAGTATTTTGATTTAGCTAGTGTGGTGGTGTTTTTCATCTCTAAAAATGAACTATAATTTTACTGGATAGAAAGAAAAATCTAGAAAACTAACTGTACTCAATTAGGATTTTAGCACCATCATGAGATGATGGTAGATTTTTAAACGATGAAACTTGCATTTTCTTGGTCCACAATTAATAAGTACCAAGAATTATCTTTTTGATGGTGGTAAACATGTAATTCAGAAGGCTGTAAAATATTTTTTACTAATAGATTTCACCATGCAAAAATCTTCCTACCTCTGAAATATTCTTGCCTTTCTTAGGATTCATGTTTTAAAATTTCTCCAGTTCTAACTAAGCTATTAGAAAACCTGCTATCTTAAGGTGCAGTTACTAAAAAAAGACAAGCTAGAAAAATTAACATGAGAAATGCTTTCAGACATTAGGCCAGAGAAACCAACTAGGTGATCGGTGCAATCCATCCATCCATTTTCATTAACTTATTCTATCTCTACTTAAATATTTTGGTGGATTTCAAGCCTTTCCCGCAGCAGTCAAAAAACGCCATAGTCTTAAAGCGTGTTACTGAGCGATGGAAAATATGTGATTGAGAACCATCAGTATGTGAATGTCATGATAGATGATAGATGCCAAGTTTCTACAGGACAAACTGTTTGAATTAGGAAAACTAAGGCAGGTCTGCGCATGTCACAGAGAGCTCCTCAATGGCTTCCCAGCTGGTCATAGCTCACAGTTGTCTCCAGCAGTGACAGTATTGCACAAAGAAGAGAAATGCAGGTCATCCTCCAGGCACTGCACTAGGTAGAGGAATTGATGTAGATAGAACTGACCCAGATTAAAAGCAGTGGTGATGAGCCCATGGCATGCATGCTGCAGCGGGCACTCAGAGCCCTCTCTAGTGGCCCCAGCCTCACCCAGGCAACTGAGCCTCAGCTAGAGTGCACACAGGGCAGTGTTGGCACTTCATGATAAGTAACTAGGTTTGGGGCTGTAGTGTGGTCACTGGGTCTCTAAAAAGTTCATCATTATTGGCTTATAGCTAGAAGGCTAAAATGCTCTGGGAGTGTGAACCTGTGTTGAGCTCCAAGCAATTCCATTCCAAATTCCAACTCTTGGCAAACAGGATGGCTTGTACCACAAAGAAAGAGAAAAAATACTAATTATATGGAAATGAACAAGTCCCAAAAAGAAAATGAAGCTCTGCATACAAAAGTACCACTCAGTCTCAAGGATATATTGCGGGAAGGCCTGCAGCACACAGTAGCAATGACAAGCACGTCACAGATGATTTGGGGGTCCCTGCCCTGAAATGCTTCTAGCAGCAAAGGAGAGTGTCACTCAGGACTCTGCCAAGACAGGGAGGGACTTGAAGGATGGTGTGCTCCTGATTTCAGAATAAGGAGCTTAGAGCATGAATCATTTTTTTGTTATCAAAAATCTATACTGCTTTGATTATACCTCTCCAAACAGCCGTAGCTTAGAAAATGAAAGCTCCATCAACAAACCATCAGCTGCACCAGTGATCTGAGATCTTCATCCTTCCGTTAAAGGAAACAAACACATTTATGAAACACAGAAGCACAACCAAAACCTAATTGTTAAGTTGTTATATACAATTTATAAGAAACTGGGAGAGGGAACTCACATACAGAGGAGTTTTTATAGAAGGAAGGGCCTTAAATTTGGAAAGAAAACCAAAATATACTTGATATTTCAGGTATCAAGAAGGAAATGAGCACTTGATACAGGTATGAAAGTGGGATATTTGTAGAAATGGGGTGGCAGTGAATGAGGGACCAACTAGAGCCAAGGCTAGGACAGCTGCAGATTATAACTTAAAGGAGATACTGGACTCAGGATTTGTAGGACTGCCAATACTAAACCAAGGAGCAGCAACCAGCCTTTCAAGGTTATGAGGGGAAAAATGCCTTAGTGGATGTGGCATCCTAGAGAAAATAGGCCTGGCAGCAGGACAGAGTGGAAGAGCATGAAGTCAGACCGCTGAAGAAGTGGTGAGATTCCAAACACGAGGCAATGAAGAGGGCGACAGCGCTCCACGATCCACGAGGAGAAGGCGGCTGAGCATTTCTCCTCCCCACCCACTTCCTCATCCTATGCTGTCCCTCCCTGGGGGTCAGCTATGGCTGTGCCCTCTAGGAACTGGTGAGTCCCAACACCATGAAGCCCACTTCATCTGGGAAACTTTTTTTATGCTTTTTGTTCTTTTAAGCCTGGGGTTGGTGACACTGCCCCAACATAGGTAATGTTTGAAAGCTTCCTTATCTCTTCCTGGTTTCCTTAAAGATGGGCTATCTGTCCCTTGCCAGACTCTCACTGGTTACAGACACCAAAAAATCTTGAAAAGAAGAATAGGTAAGTCATGAATCAGGACAGAACAAAAAGAGAGATGAAGTGTATAATTTTTAATGTGAAGTATAGGAAAACAGCACATATAATGCAGTTCTAGAAGGGCACCTACTGGAATAAATTATATCTTCGCCACTCTGTAGCAATGCGACATTACTTACAGGTGTATAACAATGTTCATAAGCTAAAGTTCCTTCATTTATGGAATAATAACAATAATTGTCTTAAAGATTAAGTGAGTTAACCTATATAAAGTATTTAGAATGGTACCAGGCTGCATAGTATTTTGTATCATCATCAAATCCACGTGGGAAATACTATGATCAAAAGTTGTGCACTTTGAGTCTAGTGATGACAGTAAAATAACTAAATAGAAATTTCAAGAAAGTACTTGGGATGATACTGGAAATTGTGCAAGGGCCAATTAGTAAGGTATGCATAGATATGAAGTCACCCATAGAAAAGGGAGAGGTAAAACTTTAGACATGGAAAACCTCATCATAGGGCAGATGGCATCCAAAGGGGGCCAAAGTTCTAAGAAATCCACATCAAAGAAATCCACAGTGAGTGCATGGGAGAAAGATGAGAAGTTGGCAAGATGGAAGAAGTGAAGAGTGAGACTCAGTGCTGTTACAGAAGATAAGTGAGCAAGGGGCACTGTAAATGCCAGGGAGCTTCACAAAGAAGTTACTTGGGCCTTCAAGAAGAGACCCTTGAAGACATGGTAGGAAGGGAAGGAAAAGGAAAAACAAATTTCAAAACCAGAAGAATCAGGTATACCCAAGAATAGATCACTCTAAGGATTTTTCCCCAAGATGGAGTAGGCCTGGGCAAAAAGCAATTTATGAAGAGAAAACTGCTAAAAATTCTCAAGAAGGGAAAGACAATCAACTTAAAAGATGCCTCTGAGAAGAGAGAAGCAACAAGGAGTAGATATCAAATCAGGATTATTTCTTTGTAAATAAGAAATCAAAATTCCAAGTGTTTGCAGGGTTTTTCCCACACTAATTATGTTCTTTTCACTTATAACAAGGCTAGCTATTAAGATTTTAATTACCATGGTCCAGCTGTGAACTTGAGTCAACTTAAAACAAAACCCCCCAAAATAGAAACTCACACTCATTCACTCCAAAATAACATTTTATTAAAATAACATTTTGTTAAAAGTCATGGACTCTAGAGTAAGATTGGCTGAGTTCAGGCCCCTGACTCTGCCACTTAGCAACTATATGTCCATGGGCAAATTGCTTTGTCTTCCTATACCTAAAGTTCTATATCTCTAAAATGGAGCTATTAATAGTGTAGACCTCACTGGGCCACTGTACGAAATAAATGAGATAACACAAATAAATTGTTTAGAATAGTTCTAGGCATAAAGTAAAGTATTCAATAAGTGTTACTCATTATAATTCACACTTATCTACTTCACACAACAATTATGTCTTAATTCTTTCTCCCTGGGGCAGTACTCTTAAAAATTCTTTCAACTCAAACAAAATATTATTGCAGGAAAATCCCTGGATAGTCATGTCCCATGATAATGTAAATTCAGCTTTAATGCATTTGGAAATTGGTGCTGCTTTCTGTGTGCAATATCACTTTTCAAGTGGGGCAGGGCAGATAATATTCTCATTTTTTGCAAGAGGATTGATACGGGGAGGGTATGACAAACACTGGGCAAAGAAACTGCAGGGAATGCTGTCTTGGGAAATAGGGAAGAAAAGGCAGGACCTTGGTTACTTTTCTCACTGCTGAGTCAAGATACCTAATACCCACAGGTTAAAGGAGAAAAGGTTTATTTCAGGTCATAGTTCCTAGAGGTTTCAGTCTATAGTCAGCTGGCTCCAGGACAGAATGACATCACAGAGGAGCACTGCAGAGGAAAAACGATCCATGGCATAGCAGGGCAGCCAGAAGACAATGAGCAGCAGCAGCAGCAGCAACAACTGCCTTCTTTCCGGCCATTTGTATGCCATCCAACCTACCCGTCTTTTGGGTGGTGACACTCAGAACTATGCTAATTCCAAGGAGCGGACTAATCCATATACCCTTAATCTCAGCATCACACCCTTAATCCATATTCCCACCACTTAATTCAGCTACCTCTGAAAGGCTCACTTCTGACCACATGAGACTTTGGGGGAACATCTAGATATAAGCCATAAGAGGCAGCATGCTTAATCCCAGTGACCTCTTAGCCTGATTTCCTGTACAGTATTCATCACAAAGTCATTCAGAATTATCTAGAATTCCTATTTCTGTCCTGAAAGTTCATTCAGGTCCAAGACTAATAATCAACCTCACTAGTATTTAATCAGAGGATACACTGGCCACCAAGGAGTACAGTATTATTCAGAATTTCCATTATTATGATGAAATAATTGAGATAACTAACCTTATAGAGGAAAGTTTTATTTTGGCTCAGTTTTGGAGATTCTAGTCTGTTGTCAAGTGGACTATTGCTTTTGGACCCATAGCAAAGCAGCACATGATGGTCCCATAGCACAGCAAAAACCCTCATTTCTTGGTCCATTCTTGCCCCTTAATGTATGTACCAACCACCAGGCCTGGCCCTTAAAAATTCTAACACCTCTCAATAGCACCACCTGGGGGCCAAGGCTTTAACTCATGGGCTTTGTCTTATTTTTCCTGCTGAGGTAAAATCAGCAACACCCAAAACTAGGGGAAGAGAGGTTTATTTGGCTCACAGTTTGTGGAGTTCTCAGTTCACAGCTGGCTGGCTCCCTGGCAAGGCGGCACTGCGGAGGAGCATCAGAGAGGAGAGGAGCTCATGGTGGGCAGAAAGCAACAAAGTGGGATAGCAGTGACCCAGCAGCAGCAGCAGCCTCCGGCCCCTCCTCTTCCAGGCTATTTCCTCTTTGGTGGTGCCACATGTAGCCACACTGGGTCTTCCCACTCTCCATACCCAGAACTATGCCAAACCAATCAGTGTAGTAATTTAGTAATCACACACCCTTAGTCCCAGAAGTGGCCTATATCCAGCCACTTCTGAGAAACCCTACCTACGAGCCCATGAGGCTTCAAGGGGTCATGTAGACACAGCCATAAGAGGCCTTGAAGGATTCACCCTGTGGAAAGTGCCAGATTGCTTCTGAGACCAGAAAGGACTTAAACACTGTGGTTAGATACAAAATTCCCAGTCAACCAGATGCATAGGCTGACTTCACTATTTTGCTTATCTTGCAATAATATTGACTTTATTTGCCCTATTGAAATTTTTTACACCCTCATTAATCAAATGACAATAGGCTCTTCCTGTACTTTAGTTTCCCTAAGAAAATTGTTGTAGATTGATTAATAGCCTCTTACACCTGTTATTTTTAGTCAGCCTTCCTGCTCCAGGTTGTACTCTAATTTTTGTGAAGAGAGGGTTCATCCACATCAAATTGTTTCTTAGAAAATCTTCCACAACTCCTAGCACAATGTAGTAAGAAAACAAGTGCAGTAGCAACACAAGGAGGTATCTGGGGCTTAGAAGGGATTTTGTTTCACCTGATTGCCATGTCTCCATCAGCACCTCCCTACTTCCCCTTTCAAACAAATTTTATGTCCTTAATTCCCTTTTTAAATAAAGCTCTGGAACAACTTCTAAATTGGTGCTAATTCAAGGTTGCTAAATTATCTGATTTGACTGGTATGATAGATCTCTTGATATTTGTCCCTAGAGTATATCTCTAACTCCCCTCTTTGGAAGGTAAAAGCCAGGGTATCTTCGCTAGGTAATTCAGACAGCTGGGGAGCCTGCAAGGAAAAGAACAGAGATCTTGAAGACGACTTTCATTGACCTACAGAGCTCAAATGCTGTTTTGCTAGATAACTGCTAAATGCTGAGGGAAAAAATCAGTCTAAGGACAAAACAACAGGAAACCAACTAAAAGCAGCTACTTGGTCAGCTCTTTCAAATAGGGAGTATAAAACCCAATTGTGTTCATCCTTTTGTGTTAGCCCTACACAGTTCCTTTTTCTTTCAGAAAGACTGCTTCCAGTCTTTTTTAAACATGAAAAAGCTTCTGAGTAAAAGCAGGTCCCAGTTGTTAATTCTTTCAACTGTTTTCCCCGTGCGAATTGATTTCTGTCCATGAACTCTTTGCCTACCCCTATGTCTTGGAGAGTTCCTCCTTAAACATTCAAAAGCTTTCTTTTCTTTTCTTCTCTCTATGTCTCTGTCTCTGTCTCTGTCTCTCTGTCTCTCTGTCTTTCTCTGTCTGTTTGTCTGTCTGTCTGTCTTTTTTAGACAGGGTCTCACTGTGCAGTTCAGGCTGGACTTGAACTCATTTTGTAGCCCAGGTTGGTCTCGAACTCACAGCAATCGCCCTTCCACTGTTTATTACAGCTGCTTGCAAGGTAACTATGGAGCACAGTCTCTCCCTAATTCCAACTATCCAAATAAAATCATTGCTTCCTCCCATTCCAGGGTACATTATGTTAGGCTATCACATTTCATTTTCCTCACCCTCCAGTCTGTTCTGCTAGAAGAGGACTGAGGAAGGTCAAAGGTGTCTCCCTTGCAGTAGCTTTCATCAGTAACAATGTCACTGTTGTCTTCTTTTTTGTTGTTTCAAAATTGATGCTGCACAGAGTGTAAACTCCAAACAAAGAAATTAGTGAAGAGTTTGTGTTTTTATTCATCTCTAATCTTACTGAGTAAATCTGATTATCACTTGAATATCATGGTGGTAATTTTAGCCTTGAGGAATCTACAACATATTTGAGGGAAGCTGGAAGTAAAGATATGATAGCAAGACATTGCAGAAGTATCCACAGAATAAGAAGGTCAGGAAAAGCCTGCTGAAGGAGGGAGTCCCTGAGATGAATCATGAAGCTGTGATGCAGAGTAGAGGGACCATGTCCACAGGAGGAAGAGTCTGCATATGGAGGTGGGAGGTCGGGGGAGGTGGGGGAGAAAAGCTAATTTCAGGAGAAATTAGCATGGCTGGAATGGAAAGTGGAGGAAAGGAATTAACTAAAGAAAGAACATATTTTAAAAACAGATCCTTAGCGAAATAATTCATATTATAGTACTAAGCTACATTCCCAGGCTTTTTTAAAAATTTAAGACAGGGTCTTGTTAAGTTGCCCATGCTGGGCTCAAATTTGGCTATCCTCCTGCTTCAGCCCCCAGGGCACCGGGATTGCAGGTGTGAGTTGCCAGGCCCAGATCTTATGAAAGAACTTTTAAATGACACACATTTAAAAATGAACTCCAGAAAATAAAAAAATAAATAAAAATGAACTCTAAGTATGAGAATGGTAATATGTGGTAAACAACACACTACAGGGAGAAAACTTACGAGGCTGTCAGAATAAAATCTGCAGGAATACCAAGAATCTTGACAAAGGATATATGGGGGACAGCAAAAAGGAGGTGCACTTGAGAAATGGAAAGACCCTTGGAATAAGACAGAGTCACAAAATGGAATCACCACTCATTTGGTTTTCCTGCTTAAGCATGAAGAATGCAGGAAAGGCTTAGTAGTCGGGTGTTTTGGCCTTGAGGTTGCCACATGACTGTCGGGAAAGACCCAACAAACAACTATACAGACAGTCGTGAGTTGAAGAATACCAGAGATGTGAATGTGCACACTGAGAGAAGAAAGGCCGTCAGAGTGAAGGAATTCAGGTGAAGTAGCTGTGAACACTGAAAGTGGGTAGGAGGCCAGAGCCAAACTGAGCACAAGTGTATCCTGGTTTTCGCTGATGTCTACCATTCTCCATTAAAAATGCACCACAAGGCAGCCCTCCTCTCCCACAGTCTCTGAGTTATGTAATCTCTGAAATTGTTCATGGGTTTTGGAGTTCATTGTAGAATTTGTGTGATATATTGCCTGTATGTTTTTTCTTTGAATTCTGAATTGTGGCAACAACTGTCAATAGAATTAGGGTGAAGAGGAGGACAGAAACAGGCAGGAACCCAACACCAAGCATGAGGATGTGCGATTGGAGGTTTTGGAAAAGAGTATCTCAGACAGTTTTCCACAAATGGGGCCATGATCATAACAGGTACCAACGCTGATCCAGCTAGCATCAGCCCCAGTCCAGAAACTATTATTAGGTACCCTGGTACTTGCCCCCTTGTAAATGTTAGACACCAAAAACATTAGTAGAAACTTTAATGGTAAGAAAGGAAATTAAGGAAACATGTATGGTCTGTAATGAGCATTTTTATGATAAGTGAAAAGACCATAATCTCTTGTAATTCTTCAAATACTACATGACCACACCTTTTCTCAATATCTCATGAATACCTGATAAGGTCAGTTATCCTATTCAGCCAGGATCAGGTCTTGGGGTGTGTCACCAACTTAGTGCTCTGGAGTCTGTCCCTTGCCCTCACCTTCCAAAATCTTTTATTTATTGATGGGTTTGAACAATGACGTGGCCATGTGCAGGGAATATTTCCTTTGTATTCTTCAGGTCTCTTAGGGAGGCAAGTAACAGAAGCGTCACTCAAACTAGCAGAGGTGGAAAAGGAACAAAATTGTGTTCTAAAATTGTTCCTCAAAGCCTGGTTCAGACACCATCACTGGCCCTGGCCTCCACTTCTTTTTGCTCCCAGTTTCCAGCTTTTAGGATAATTTAGACTCCACAGAACAAGGAGTGGTACCACAATTCCTGTCTGTCAGTTGAACTCCAAGATCTTAAACTCATTTTTATTGCTTGCAAGTTCGAAATACCTAAGGAAGGAAATCCAGTGATCAGAATAGCCTAAGAAACACATTTAGCCCCATCGAAACATTTCTCCAAAAGAGACAGCATTCACAAAAGAAAGTGGGACAGAGGGGCCAAACAATAGACACTCACCCATGTACACAGTGATTTCCCTCAGGCACTCAGTTCTGCAGGGAACCAGGAAACTTTTCTTGAAATCTACTGTACTTTTATTCTGCTCCATCACTCCTTTAGATTTTGTTTGTTGCCAGGCTGACACTTCTCTCAGCTTTTAAAGACACTGTTGCTTTCAGGAACCATATGTGAAAGCTCCCTGTCTTCTTCTCACCTAACAAAACCATAAAAGACAGGGGAGAATGTCAGCGCTCAGACAACAGAACCATCAAAAAGAAATTATTTTTGCTGCTGGTTTGCAAGACTACCAAGCAGAAAGGTTAGAGATTACAAAGAAAAGAAATTTTATCATTTCTTTGGGCTAAGTTAGAATATATATATATATATATATATATATATATATATATATATAT
>NDGN010771978.1:0-10595 GCA_002564285.1 Tympanoctomys barrerae | reverse complement strand
AGGGTGTTCAGGGTCTCACTACTAGATCAGACTTGTAGTGATCTGCTTGTTTATAGCCTCCCAGGAGCTGGGATTACAGGAGCACGACACCGCGTCCAGTCTCAGTTGCTGTCTCAGTGCGCCCTGGGGGCAGGGCCGCCGCGGCAGGCCTGGGGATTGAATCCCTGGCCCCTGGTCTACTTGCAGGCACTTTAATCTGCTTAATCCACCGAGCTATTTGGCTGGCCCTTTGTTTAGTTATTGTTTTAACACTTGTTTTGTTTTTGAGGCAGGGCCTTCCTTTGTAGTCCAGCCTGGTTCTGAACTGGCTACCTAGCCCAGGCTGCTCCGGAACTGGTAGCAACCCTCCTGTCTCAGCCTCGGAAGTGCTGGCGTTCCAGGCGGCACCGCCACGCCTGGCGGTTTTATTATTTTCAGCGTGGAAGGCATCAGCACGATTTCGAGAGTTAAGGAGTTCTGCTCCTCGCGCACTCCTGCAGGCAGCCACGGCGCACACTTGTGCTTGGCCGTTCTACCTGTGCTTTTGCAAAGCTCGCAGACTACGCATACTTTCTTGTACAAAGGAACAAACCCAAGGAAGGCTGCTCGACCTTGTGCGCTGTGACCACGCAGGGGCCTGTCCACTGCGTCTTTTCTGTATCTTTCCAAGTTTACAACATGTGCCATTAAATAGTGGCTCTCCTTCTCGCCTCATTGTATTTAGTTTCTTTTCCAAATGTGGAGTAGTGGGGGCTACGGCAGACATCCTCGGCCTGCTCCTGACTTGATTTAATGACTCTCGGTTCAGCATGAGCCCTTACGAGCACCTATCACGCCAAGCGTTCCTGCGTAAAACCTTAAGCAAGACAGACTTCCGATCTGCCCTCACGCAGCTCTCGCCTCGCTGGAGGGAGACAGTCAGGAGAGCAACAGCCACGTGGCGCGGGAGCTGGGGAAGCACAGGCAGTGTTCGCAGAAACGCGCAGGCGAGACAGCCCAGCTCAGGCGCTAGCGCTAGCGGGCTGTACACTTGGAAGCCTAGCGCGGACCACCTCCACACGTCTGCAGAACCGCAGGACACAAGCCAGAGCGTACAGTTACTCACACAATTGACAGTTTTTGCAATTCAGAAAGAAAGGAAAAACCCTCCTCTTTGTACACGCCTTTCAAATTAATAGAACCAACAGTGATGGTGCAAGCAGGTGTGATCAGGCTTTCTGTCTGCTACCACAGAGAGGACATGGGACACTTGTACCTCACGGCACCCGAAAGAAAAACACGAGATTCACTGTGGCCTTGAACAAGTGATTTGGCATCTCACTGCAGCATGCAAATAGTGTCTTCAACATTTGGAAGACCCCGAGCAGGAAAAATACACATGCAAATAATTTTTTTCTGAAACATAAATAAGAATATGCCATGTGTAATATTTCATTCCAAAATATGACAATGTGTATCTCCTAAGAACAAAGGCAGTATCCTACAAATCATTATGTAATGAACACAGGCAAAACACTTTAATATTAGTCCAATGCCATACTGTTATCTGGTATACAATTCATATTTAAATAGCTCCATTGTCCCCAAAACATCTTTCTTGCTCCTTAATATACCGTACCCCCAGCCCAGGCTCTAGTCATGGATCAGGCATTAGATTTTAGTTATCAATTTCTTTAGTGTCGTTTAATCTAAGACAGTGTTCTCGGTTTTTCTTTGGATATAGTCCTTTGTTTCCATTGCTTTGTTTGATTATTTTTGGAGGTGGGGTCTTATTACGTGGCCCAGACTGCCTTCGAAGTTGCAACCCTCCTGCCTCAGCCTGCCAAATGCTAGAATGACAGTTCTATGCCACCGTTAGTTTTGGGTCTTTGGTGATCATACTTAGTTTAAGAGAGATTTGGCCAGTTGTTTTGCCCCTCAGCCTGGATTTATCTGCTTATTGTCTCAGAAGTGTACTGAGGTAAGCATTTTGGCTGAGGTAATCCAGGGGAGACATACACCGTGTCCATTTGTCCCATTAGCAAGGACATACCTCTGTTCCTCGTAGAACCCATTAGATTCCTCTGTGTTTATAATGGATACACTGTCTCTGGAGTTATGCTCTGAGGACCAGCATTGGCTGTCTTGTTTCCCAAAGCTTGTTTCACTCAGTGGCTTAGCAGCCACCGGGACCTCAGCTGTTACCGTGGTAGCTACAGAGCGAGCGCCTAGACCTGGACCTTGGTACAGTGCTCCTTTCCCAGCCCTGCCCTCCCCTCTGCTGACCATGACACGGCATTGTCTCTGGTGACACTGCTCCTGATCAATTCGATCTCCTCTCACCCTAAGTCTGGATACTAACAAGTCACCACCTGGAGGTCTCTGGGGACTAATCACAGCATGGGTGCTCAACAGAGAGCAAATACTACTTTAGGCTGCCCCTGTTGATAATAAGGAACACTAGCCATAATTCTAGCTTCTTTGAATACGGGCATACACTGAGGTAACTGCACCTCCGAGAACCAGAAAGCCAACCCTCATGCGGGACAGAAAAATCTCTTTATTAAAAAAAAAAAAAAAGCTAGCTCTCAGGTCACAGATTGTACTACAAACAGCAGTGGCTCCATCTTAAGGAATCAAACTTGATCCACTTTCCACTCTCCTCGAGACGACCCTGTCGGACACAGACTGAGTAAGGACACTGACTTTTCCACTGTAGACTAAAGGGAATATAATCCTTCTCAGCTGCAGAAAGAAGTGTTTGGTACACTCTTCTTTTTACCATGTACAGACTTATTAGAGAAAATTGCAGATTTTGTAGGTGGCTGGTTATAATAATCTAAAATTAAAAACAGAACCATAAAAGTTGAAGACATCAGAGATTGTGTCTAAAAATAAAGCAAACGCTTTTTTTCTTTCCATAATCCTCAATTAGAAGCCATTTAAGGAAAAGATAATCAGCCCCAGAGACCTGTAAATATGGATTCCACAGTTCTCACTGGCGCTCCTGCTTTACAGATTAATTTTAGTAGATCTTGAAATGTGTTAATAAATCATTTTACCCTACATCCATCTGTGTTGCTCTCCGGATGTTACAAATCCTAATAACGAAATAAACTTCATGATGACTACTGTAGTGACAAATGCTCAATAATTACAGCTTTCCTGAAATGCTGCAATTCCCTTTTTGCTGGCTGGTAACGTCCAGGGTTGGCTACTTGGGTACAGAAGGAGAACATTTCTGGTGTCCAAGGCCGTGCAAGCCAAGCCCAGTCAAAGTCCTGAGATAGCCACGCTGTTCATCTAACAGAAACACCCGGGGAAGAAACCTGACTTGTTTGGCAAACCTCTGTTGGGTCACTAAATAAGGCAGTCTGGTCTCTTAAAACCGAGGACACCTCAGTGACTGCAAATGAATCTTCTCCCGGGAGTAACGATAACAACCAGAAGCTGGACTTGAAAGCCACGGGGAAGATCCTGCTCTTCATCCTAGAACTTCTGGAACCTTCTATTTTTCATCACTTCTCTCCTTGTCATAATCTCACCCATGGCCATCGCTGAGTCCTGACCTACGCTTCTCTCTGCATTCCAGGTTCTGCTATCCAGCTGCCTACCTAGCCTTCTACTTGAGAGTCTTGCTCAAACCTCATGTCTGAGAGGGTGTTCTTCCTTCTCCTCTGAGAACCCGCTTCTCCTCCACGGTGCCCCGGTGGGTGCTGGCACTGCCACTCCCCAGCGCTGATGGTCAGGTCAGGGCTGGGAGGCTGACGTCATCCTATTTGATCCCCTCTCATTCTTTGCGTCAACTGGTGACACTGTGCTTCCTAAACAAATCCACGCCTCGCTCCTTAGGCCACTGCCATTGCTCCAGCCTATGCCGTCATTTCCACCTGGGTTAGCGTAACAGTTACCAAGAGGATGCCTGGCATCCATTCTTACCATCCAGGGACCCTTTCTTCACAGAATGGACAGAACAGACACTTAAAAACACAAAGTATCCAGTGTTACCAGGACTCCTGTTCCGGATTCTGGGACCAAAGAAAAATGACATCAGTAGGAAAAGGGTGAAATTGGAAAGAAGTCTATTGTTTTGACAGATGTATCATGGTTGGTGAAGATGTCCACATCTTCACTGGGAAGAGGGTATGTAGGAACTCGAGGCATGGGCTATCTTAGAAACTGTACTATAAGTTTCACCTGATTCCAAATTCTAAAAGCTTATTTTAAAACTCCATAAATAATATAATGCCACTATTTTGTTTCAAATCCCTGAATACAGTCCAACTGCACTAAGATGCAAGTTCTTTGCCATGGGCCCTCAGGCCTTGCACGATCTGGCCTTGGCTACTTTTTCTTTTGGCGGAACTGGGGATTGAACTCAGGCCCTTTCGCCTGCCAGGGAAGCGCTTATTCCACTGGGCCATCTCCCCGGCCCCCTTGGCTACTTTTTTGATCCCAGTTATTCTTCTTACTCTCGCTCCCATTGGTGTTCCATCAGTTCCAGATACAGCGTGTTAGGCTGTGCCGGGACTGGGCCTTTGCCTCACTGTCTCTGGATTAGTTTGCTTGGGCAGTCAACAAAATACAATGAACGATGGAACTGAACCATCTCACATACTGGAAATCCAAGAGGAAGGTGTGAGCAGGGCTGGCTCCCTCTGGGGCCTCTCCTGCCGCCGTCCACCTTCACGCTCCGTCCTCAGGCTGGCTTTCCTGTGTGCGCAGGCGCACCCTGTGTGCGGCTAAGGATTCTCTTCCTATAAAGCCATCAGTTAGGCTGGATTAGGGTCCAGCCAAAAGGACTCTTCGTTACTTAATCACACCCCAGAAGTCCCTGTCTTCAAACAGAACACAGTGGGTAGGCTTCACCCAGTTTCCCCTGCATCGTGGCCTGTGATTGTCCCCTTGCCTGAAAAGCCCTTCAGATGCCTGGCTCTGTCTCACATGGTCTTGTGTTATCTTTTTTTCTTCTTTTTGTAGTAGGGATTGACCCCGGGAGCTTTGTGCTGAGCCACAGCCCATTTATTTTTTTGTTTTTTGTTTGGCCACTGATGGCAAACAAAAAGGGCAGGGCTGGCACGGCATGTGATGCTGGGGATCGAACAGCTGCCCCTGCACCTGCCTAAGCAGGCACTTTAGACCGCTGAGCTATCTTGTCGGCCCCCCGCAGCCCATCTGTTTATGCATGTATTTATTATTTACTCATGAGACCGGTTCTCACTAAGTCACTGGGTTGCCCAAGTTGGGCCCACACTTTCGATCCTCCTGCTCCAGCCTCTCCGAGTGATGGGATTACAGGCCCATGCCAGCATGGGGTCTTTCTGGAGAGGCCCTGCAGACCACGGGGCTCGCTGCATTCTCCCTCTCCTGCTTACTGCCCACTCGGCACTTCATTACAGCTCTCAGTCTTGCTTCCTCCCTTGAGCCCGCCCCCCTCCCCATGAGGGTCACAGACGGGTCAGTCTGTCCTATGGCTGTGTCCTGACTGCCTCTGCTAACGCCCTGCACGCAGTAGGTGTGCAAGTCTTGTTGAACAACGGATGGTTTATGGACAATTCTGGCAAGAGCAGACTCTCAGTTAGGAAGACAGCCCTGACACAGGTAAGCCAAGGCACGGCCACCTCGGTGCAGCGTCTAATATCTGCAGCGCAGCTCCAGGTTGTGAAGGGCTTCCGCGGAGGCTGCCCTCGAGGAAGCTTCCACTTGCTGATGCAAGCATTCTTTATCCTCTCTTCTCAACACGAAAACAGGGCTCTGACTGGCTGAGGGAACCGCTTGAGGTTACACAGCTGGAGTCTCAATACTACCTCCATCTTTTTGCCTCACAAAGAACAGTTTTGTGCTCTTTTTACAACACAGATAAACTAGAAACAAAATAAATTCCAAATACTTCTTTTTATGCAACCACCAGGGAGAGAGCTCTGTGAAAGACCGAGTTTAGATTCCAGGAACTCGAAAAGAACTAGGCGTTCTTTCCATTTCATCCGAGGAGTCCCTCGCTGAGGAATAATGTCCTTGGCGCTATGTGTCTAACGAGAATATATACAGTACCCCAGGGCCACACAGCGGTTACAAACAGGCTCTTTGTAAACTGTTTTATTTTTAGGAGTAATCTGAAGCGCCTGGGTTCCTCAGTGTTTATTCCTGTTACTTTCAGTCTTGTTGCCCCTGAGCTCTGTCTCAGGGAACTTTACAAAATCTCACTGCCTGGGCCCCAGCTCACAGGAATGAATCAGTTTCCCTAGGGGACGGGTGGGACGGAGGCACCCATGTGCTTTGAGCTTCCCAGGTGCTTTTATTGTGCAGCCATAACTGAGAAGTGCTGGTCTGGAGTCTCACACTGAGTGGGGATGGTTTTGTAATGTGTGTGTGTGTGTGCGTGCGTGTGTGTGTGTGTGTTGCTAGGGATCGAATCTAGGACTTTGTGAGTTTTTATACTCTAAATAGGAAGTATTCTCAGAGACTCACGTATTGAGGGCTGCAGTCCAGTGCAGGCATGTTCAGAGGTGACTGGATTGGGAGGGTTTGAGTCTCAGAACTGAATGGGTTATTAGGAAGTGGGGCCCCGTGGAGGAACACGTCAGCAGAGCTTGGCCACTCAAGTACGCATCTCGTTCCGAGCTGTTTCCCCTCTCTCTGGATCTTCCCTTCATTCTCGGCTTTCTGACTGCCATGAGGTAGGCAGCTTTGCTGCACAAAGCCCTCATCTTATGGGGCTCGGCCCTCTCCTCAGCCTTCTAGTAGTGAAGCCAAGCAATCACGGACTGAGGCTTGCAAAGCCATGAGCCAAAATAAATCTTCCTTCTTTGTCTGAGGCATTTGGTCACAGCAACACAAGGCTGACTTACACAGGCGACATATCCCATGACCTGCCAAACTAAGAGTGAGGCTCTGCCAGGGAGTCAATGGAAACGGTCCCTACTCCCACGGGGAGAGTCAGGCCTTCCGTTTGTGTGCTGGCTGGTGTCTGGCCAACCTGTACCCCAGGACTGAGGAAAGCAAATCCCAGACAATGGCACCCAGGCATAGACCCTTGTTAAAACTTTTCAGGTGGCTACAGGGTGCCGACAAAACTGAGGGCCACTGCACCAAATCATGCCTGTCTTGTTTGGCAGAGGAAGTAAAGTCCAGACAGTCCCCCATTAACCTCGTGGAACAGCAGTAACCCGGCGGTAGGTGTCACATGAGGGCCCCCCCATCAGCTGAACCAGGCAGTGCTAAGCACGGACGCCCTCAGTTCTGGATTTATGGCCTTGAGCAAACAGCAGAGCCTTCCCTTGGCCAGCGGCCATCCTCCCCAGCACTAATTAAGGCCTAAATAATTCTCATCAGTATGTGCATAAAATAAACGGGCCTCAATGTAAGACAACTTCTCTGTTGTGTCCTGGCTAATACAATCTCAGTTTGCCAGTTTTCATAGTCATAAATACACTAGTTTTAGTTCTGTCAGGGAAGGAAGAGAAGATATCACATCTACTCATGCTGCCAAGATTTATTTTTAACACTAGATTTTGGGTCATGTAAAAAAGTTACTTATATGAAAATTGATAATGAGACAGTGACATGTACTCTATGTACTCTACCCAACCATGAATCAATATGATTATCTCTGGGGTCTTTCCTGTAATTATTGCTTCTTATCATCATCCATTTCATTAAATTTTTGACAGGTAGGGGAGGAAAGAGGGTGCAGATAGCAATATGAGGGACAGTGGCCGAATGAAAAGGCTATATCCAGAAAATATAGAGATCCACTAAATTTATTAAACAACATGGCCATGCATGGGACAAAAGGAAAACCCACTTCTGTCCTTCTTTCTTAAGTCTGACTCTTGCCAAAAATGCCATGGTCAAACCTAGACCGAAAGAGAGCATCCTGCTCATGTCATAGCCTAAGACTCTAGTTTTCAAACACTGGCTGGACAAAGCTGTCTTATTCTATGAAAGTAGTAGAAGGAAAATGTGTATTGCTCAGGTCCAGACTCTGAAGCACCCCTAAGCACGAGTGACGCTGATGCAGGAGCCTTCCTCTTTGGTTTCCTGGGATCAGCCCTGACAGCCTGGAGGTGCTGGATGTGTGTTCCCCAAGTGGGAGGCCGGCTTGGGGAACGTGGTGAGTCAGGGCTGCGCTGGGCTGGCTAGTTCAGTGGTCTCGGGGGCAGGACTTGGAGACCCAGGCTATAGAGCCCAGCAGAGACAGGGTGGGAACTTGGGGGAAAATCTCATGCAAATCTCATGCAGGGCCTCTTCCTATGAGAAGGTGGCGGCTTTCGGACTTGAGCAAGGTCAGTGCCCTGGCACAGAGCTGAGGCGCAGGCCCAAGGGCAGCCGCAGGGCCAGGGTAGGGGAGGAGACAGCACAGGTCTGACAGCTGGCCTTGCCCCTGCTCTGCAAACAGCTAACAAGGACTTTGTGAGAGTGCCCAGGGGGGCCCAGGGCTGTTCTTACAGCTGCCCTAAATCTCAGAGGGGCCCAGCCCTTCACATGGGCAGGGAATACTGACCAGGCATGAACATGGAACCTGACTCTGATGTCGAAGTTCAATACTTTAAAAAATTCAGTTGGCATGTAATGATTGTAAGTATTCATGGGCTGCTATGTGATATTTCAGTAGGTACACGTGTAGGCAATGATCAGATCAGGGTGACTGGCAGATCAGTCACGTCCAACATTTATATGTCTGTATTGGAAACATCCAAAGGATAACCTGATGTTATCCCTGATGGGTAACAGAAAAACCAAACTCCTAGGACAGTAAAAAGAACCCTTTGCCTAAAGGGGATACAAGTGAATAAATAATAAATAATAATTACGAATTTTTTGGACTATTTGAAATAGGCAGAGCAGAAACCAGAAGGGTCCTACCAATCTAGCAGGATTAAGTACTCTCTACCCTCTTGACATAGAGTCAGTTTGTAGGGAAAGAGACATAGAAAGCAAAGGAATTTGTTTAGGAAGACTAAAACCATACTCATCAATTCTCCTATGTTTTGCAGCTGTGCGAGTAAAAGAATTCAGGCACCTGATCTGAACCGTCCTCTCTCAGAGTCCACGGCTGTGTCCAAGCAGCCAATCCCAGGCAGCACCCAGTGACCAGAGCCTGTGGAAGGCGGAGGAGGCGTTAACGATCACGTGGTGAAAGCTTGTCATGTCTTGCTAAAAATAGCATACTGTACTGGGATTCAACTTTGGAGGAGCTGATTAAAAAAATAAGTTCATTAATTATCTCCAACATGAACGAAAAAGCTAAAAGCAGTCCTCTCTAATTGTGGGAATACTACGGCTCTCTCTTTTTCTCTCTCTGTACTTTGTGCTTTCATTTCTCAAGTTTTACCTCTGTGTATTAATTTTGCAATCAGAAAAGTCATCATTTTATGAATTCAAGATTAAACACCTTATGACACTGTCCTAGACCCCGTGGTGTCGATAAAGTTAGCAACGTGCCTCCTACGTCAGGTGCCTCATGGGACGGTTGAGAACGGTCCCTTGACCCCCACCTCAAGGGGTGCTAATTGAGGGGGGCTCCTGGCAGGATGCCAGCACCCCAGCTGTGGCGTTCTTCTCTCCTCTGGGAGGACCCATCGACAACAGAGATGGTGCATGCCTGGAAACCCGCAGCACACAAGCTGCAAGTCAGTCAGGCCCTGAGATCTGGTGGGTGCTGTGCAACTTTGGGTCTCTGTAAACTACAGACTTCTCCATGGAAAAGGGCATGTAGCAAATATTTTAGGCTTTGCGGTTGGTGTGATCTCTGTCACGAGACCTCAGCTGTGGTGCTGAGAAGCAGCCTGAGGCATCCACCCCGGGGAAGCACGGCTGTGTTCTGGTAAGACTGTATCTACAGCGGCTGAGGACTTAGCTCAGTGGCACAGCACCTGCCTGACAAGCACGAGGTTGTGAGTTTGATTCCCAGTACAAACAAACAAACAAAAACAACCAAACAACTTTATCTACAAAGAAAGCAGTTTGCCACACCCAAAGAGCGCCAGTTTTCTAACATAGCTGAGGCAGTAGAAGCCACCTCAGTTCTTTAAACAGATGCCTCATTACAGAAGGCTGCTCCTCAAGCACTTGCCATTCTGAGGGAAGGTCAGCGGGGGCTGCGCACATTAAAGAAGGTGCCTTATGGTGCTTATGTTTTTGGCCACTTAAGTTGTTGATCTTTACCCAAAGTGTCTTAATTTTAGGAATAAACCTCTTTGGTTGTTGTTGTTACTCTTCGTTTGATGGACACAGGGTTTCAGCATGTAATACAGGCTAGCCCTAGGACCACTGGGTAGCCCAGGATGGCTATGATCCTCCAAGCCTATCTGAAAGGTGTGCCACAACAAAAAGCTCACCATATGGTAAATCAAGGTACAGAAGAGCTAGCCATGTGCATTGAGACCAGAAAAAGTTATGTCTAAGCAGTCATTGTAAATATGATGTAACACTGCTTGAATATTAAACATTTAACTAAAATATATGATGCCAAAAAGTATTGATGACTTCTGGGGGCCTTACTAGGACTGAACCCAAGGTCTTGGCATTAAAATGCATCCATAGCTCATTTTAACTTTTTACTTTGAGGGGCCGGGGAGATGGCTCAGTAGGATAAGCGCTTGCCTGGCAAACGCAAGGATCTGAGTTCAATCCCC
>NDGN010771346.1:0-17124 GCA_002564285.1 Tympanoctomys barrerae | reverse complement strand
TTTAAAAAAAAAAAAAAAAAAAAGGCTGCTCAACTCACATTTCCACAGCTCCCAGCAGAGCTGGAGATCGCCATGGGGTTGCGTCAGTGCCCCTCTCCCCCTGAAGTGTGGCTAGGAGCTACTCATGAGCCACTTGCACCCTGACCACAGTTAGCACATTGTCACAGCCCTCACAGACTGACTCTTAGGTCCTCTAACAAGGAGGCCTAGAGCACAGAATGGGGCATTCAGACTTACCGTGGCGGCGGGCTGCTGGAAGGCCCCCAGCGAGGGCAGGCTGTGTGCCAGTCCGGGCCCCTCGCTCACTGGAGGGCTACACATGCATGGCGCCAGGGATGGAGCTGCATCCACAAGGGAACCAAGGACCATGCTCTGCTGGCTGCTCTGTGAGTCTGAGTACACCGTGGAGCCCTGGCCACTGTCGAAGGTGCTGTCCGCTGGGGAAGACAGAGGTAGGACTTAGCAGGGCACCTTCCAAATGCTACCCCGCACAGCACTGTGCACAAACACCTGGTAGTGTGCCTGTATTGTCCCTTCTGTAAAACAAAGACTGGACTGTTTCCAAAATTACATGAATAATGCATCTGTGTTGATTAAATCATCAGCTGCTGCAGCCGCATGGGGGAGCTGTAGCTGTCCCCGCACTGACATGGGCTGAGGTAAGGTGGCACAGATGCCAGGGTGGGCACGATGCACAGTCCCTGATGGGAAGCAGATACCATACCCAACCCCACTCCCAACTCACATATGCAAACCTAGCAAGCACTGTTCCAGCCCTCAATGACACAAGCACTCAGGGGGCTGAAGTAACGACATCACAATTAGGAAAAGGCTAATGTTATAATTTAGAAGAAACTATTATTGCCAGGCATTTTGTTTTGTTTCTTACAGCACTGGAAATGGAAGCCAAGACCTCTGCACGGAGCTACATCCCCAATCCTTTTCACTTATTTTAAGATAGAGTCTTGCTAATTAAGTTGCCTAGGGAAGATTTAAACGTGTGGTCCCACCTGACTCAGCCTCCCTCAGTACAAGCCCGCACAACCATGCCTGGTTCTACTACCACATTTTATAAAGAGAGCTTTTGGGACTTTGAGCATTCCCATTCATAGTAAAGGCCCTGCCCCAGGAGGACAGACCATCAGGAGGCAGGGGCAGTATGGAGTACACACAGCCCCAGACAGGTGCCCAGAGGCTGGCCACACCCAGGTCAGGGTGGCCCAGATGGACTCCAATGCACATGAGAAGTCCAGACCAGAACCCCACAGCCCATGAGCCTGTCTCACTTGGGAAGACAGCTTGCCAGTGTGGTTGTGCTGTGAGAAGGGAAAGCTGAAAACCTATCTGAAATAGCACTGTGGGTCACTGCTTTCAGATTTCAAAAGCCACAGACACACTGGGCTATACCACCTCTAGATACCAAGTCATTTTCTTGTGTCTCAGAATGAGGACTGTGCCCATTGATAATTTAGACAAAGTAAAGGGGAAGTCTTGTTGGCTTTGCATTAAAACAATTTTCTAAGGGACTAATGAGAATTAATTTTAACCTAGAAGACATAAGGATTGCTGAGGTTTAATTGGGCAAAACCAATTAGACAAGAAGCTTGATTTTTAATGAGCCAACTGGTCAGTCCCACTCAGACAAACAGGAAAAGGAAGGAGGAGGAGGAGGGAGCACGTGCTGGGCCTGCAAGGCACAATGTGGCATCTCCAACCACAGGTGCAACATTCTATATTTCAAAGTAATGTGTTTATTACTTATTAAATTGAAAATTAATTTTAGAAGTCACTTTGGGACCTAATGAAAACTGTATTGTTGCAGTCTCAGCTGCTTAAGTGGCCAGGTCTGACAAGGACCGCTGGGAGTGGCTAAAGGAAGACATCAGCATCATGAAAGCTGCTGCGGTGCTCTCTTCCCACGAGCAGAACGTGCATCTGCTTGCCCACCCTGTCACCTGTAGGACCTACTCAGAGGAGTGCCGCCTGCCATCTCCTCAGGCTCACATGAGCACAACATTATTAGATATCATACACTCTGCAATCAGAGGAGATGAAGCCCCAGAGTGGCCCAGAGGTGTACCCACTATAGAACAGAGAAGGACACGGAGGTGTGTTTGCGTGTGTGTGTTTATGTGTGCATGTGCGTCTGTACATGCCTATGTGGCCATAGGAATATGAATCTATGCATGTGTGGTCCTGTATGTACATGTGGGGTATGCGTGGGTGTGTGCATGCTCACATGTGTACATACATGGGTCTGTATTCATGGGTGAATGTACATGGGTATGTACACACACGTATACATGTGGAGTATGCATGTACTTGTGCATATATAGATGTCCATTTGTGAGCATGCATCTGCATGTACATGCCTATGTCTGCCCGTGGGTGCATATGTATTTGTGTGTCCACATGTGCCTGGTGGATCACTTGTGTAGATTATCTATGGAAGAAGAGTTAGCAGACTTGTAGAGGGTCTTGTTGGGAGGACAACTGGCTTGCTACACACTCTCAGAGACATTTTGAATTCTATACCCACTATGTCACCTAGTTTGAGAATTGTGGCCATGACCTTTCCACAGGGGACACAGGTAAAAAGTGGACTGAGAGCTCACCCACACCCGACATGCACACCTGAGATGCACATCACCATCTAATTTCTCAGTATGTCAAACCCGATCAACAACAGAAAAAATTTATTTCTAACTCCTTAACTGGGTCTCCTTGAAGTGCAATCAATGGAGATCATTTATTTTCCATCCTAAAATTTGTCCAACAATTACAAGTCTAGCATGTGTGCTGGTATGTCCGCTATGGAGAACCTTTACCCACAAAAAACTTGTGCTCTTTGATTAATTATTTTAAGATTCTCAGAAAATGTAGCAACATTCTTCTCCAAAGCAAACCTGGGCAGGTGGGAGTGATGCAAACAGCGACAGAGTCTCTTAAATAAAAGTTGAGGCTACTTGCTGGAATAGAAATATCTACTGTGAAGAGTCTCCAGCTATTTCAAGGATGAGAGATGTACACATTAAATAAATTAAGAGAGCTTCTGTCTTTCCACAAGAAAAACCTAAAACATCAGCCTGGGCTGGTCACTGGGCTCTGCAAAAACCGCTGCAGGCTGCCTGCCAGAGTGGGCAAAGCCACATTCCCTGTGCTAAGCTCACAGCTGAACTTTCAGGCCTCGAGGGCAAACACAGGACAGTTCTGTGCCCGTGGTGCAGAAGAAACCAGATCCTCTCACATGATCCTCGATGAAGCCTGCCTCAAAGGGACTCCCAAGTCATCAGTAACACCTTGGTAATGATGAACAAAAGGGCTTAGAGGCTTTGCCACTGGAAGGGAGAAATAAAGGAAGTGGGCAACCCCAGGGTGAATGCTCAGCATGCTCGTCCACGGCAGACGCATCCTCTCACCAGAGCAGACGGTGGCACCTCGCCTGGCTTTCATGTCCCCCTAAGAGGCTGGGGCTATTTGTCTCCAAGACAGAATAAAGAGCCTGCTTGAATCCCAGATTCAGAGATGGGATTGGGAACTGAACCAGCTCTGTCCAACTCCACTGGCTTAAGGCACTTTTAACCCCATCTGACCTAAGAAGCTGGACTCCAACCAGTCCTAAACCCTCTGTTCACAGGCCACTGGAGAATGTATGGAAAGCCTGAGCCCTTTCCCTAGAAGGACACTCACCTGTACCTACTATCCACACCCCACAGGATGGACTGTGAGCCATCTCACACTGGCCAAGGAATCAGGAGCTAAGTGTCCTAGTTCCTGGTGGGCCCATCACCCCAGGATATGCCTTCCTTCAAATATGTGATAGGCCCTGGTGCCAGGAAGGCTGGTAGGAAGTACACCTGGCCAGGGCACAGAGCCCACCCAGAGCTGCCAGGTACCACCTGCAGCTGGAAGCAGTAACCTAGTGTGAGGACAGCTCAGAGCTCATACCACACTCCAAGCTGCTACCTCAGCAACCTGGCCCTCTCACAAAATATGCTAATACAGGGGAGACTTTCTCTTTGCCCTCTTTTCACCAGAGGGGAGCAGTGGGGACACAACAAGCGAAAGGGACCCCACTCTGTACATACTCACAGGCCAGGGAGGTGGCACTGGCTGGCAGTGTCGGGGGTAGGAGGTGCTGGTCAGCCTCTGGCTCCTCAGGCTCAGGTGGCCCTGGCTGCCCAGCCTGCGCGTGGTAGGTCACCTGGACCTGCAAGGGGGCAGGTGGACCCCTGGCCTTGTCAGGGCTGCCTGAGTCCTTTGGCTCCTGGGACTGCAGTGCAGGCCAGATCCTTTCCCGCCGCCACTGGATCAATGCCACACGGTCACGAATGGACTTGGCCACAATCTTCACGTCGCTTTCGTGAAAGAATCCAGAATCAATCTGCAAAGCCAGTTACATCATCAGTGTCTCAGGGAGCAGACTCCCACCTGTACACCCCACCACCTGGAATTGCTACCATCCTTGTACCACAGGCTTCAGATTGTGGGCTTCTGTCCTCAGGGTTCCCTCACCCCACCTGATGAGATTCCTCGCAGCATCCCATGAGTAAATGCCCACTGAAATCACAGGCAGCTGGTGCACAGCAAGTGCTCCATGACCTCCCAGCCCCTGCCCTGCCCTCTACACCAAGGAAGGAGACCATTCTGCTAATCAGGAGCAACACATGTGCACTGGTAGCCAGCAATACCCTGAGAGCCATTCACCATGCTCAGAGTTTGAGAGCATTTGCCAAAGAGCAATTGCTTCTCCTGGAAGCACGATGAGTTTGCTGAAGGACATACTCATGGCAGACCACATTCTGCAGACAAGCCCCTTCTGAAGGACTGCTCCGTGAGCGGTTCCAGGCAGGGGTTCCTAGGGAGGGGTCAGCTGGGGAACCACGGAGGGAAGCACATGACTACGCAGAGCTGGCCAGGCAAGGACAAACACGAGGAGCAGAGCAGCCAGGCTCCTCCCACACAGAAAGGCAGGGAGCCCGAATAAGGACCTGTGGTCCTGGGTGGGACCAAAGCCGGCAGCGAGAACTGCAGAACCAGTGAGCAGACCACAAGTCCTCATGAGTTCTGCCCATCCACGGGCCTGGGGCACAACATTAATAGGCCTGCGAGGCTCAGCTGCTGGGGGAAGGAGGGCAGGAAAACCATGAAGATGAACTCAGAGAATGCCAGGAACATGCAAAAGGACACAGGAGCCAGCACCAGGGCCACCTGCCAACAAATCTTGACACACTTGAGCATCAAAATGAACAGCGATACAATGTTGATTTGAAAAGCAACAGTGTCACAAACTCAAGTTCTGCATTAGTATATTGGGGCACAGGAATACAAATCATCTGCGGGGCAGGCCAGGGTTATCTTGGTGGTTAGTGTGTATGTGTCTGTCTGTCTGTCTGTCTGTCTGTCTCTCCCCCCTTCACTCCATCCCTCCCTCCCTCCTCTCCTGTTTCTCTGTAATTCTAAGTCTCAGTTTCTCTTTCTTTTTCTGTCTCCCCAGTGTCTCTCTGTCTGTCTCCCTCCTTTTCCCTTGGGCATCATCTGCTCCAGGAAAAGACCTGTCATGAGATGCCATCCACAGAGGTGCACCCAACAGAAGCCTGAGGTCTCCTGATCCGAGAGCCAGCACATCGGAGCCTGCAGCCCTGGCTGATGCCTGACTGTACCCCACACCCTGAATTGCCCTCGCCCCTAACCTTGGAGACTCTGTGGGCCAGACTATGCAGGTGCCTAGTTTGGGGAAACCTGACACCAAGCAGTGGGCAGCTCCTCCATGAGGAGAACCTCCTGAATACAAGAAAGCACAGTGTACCTATAGAGAGCTAGAAAAGAGTGGAAAGTAAGAGGGAAACAGGTTGCATCAGTTAACACCATCCCCCAAGAAACACTTCTGTGTAGGAGGCAAGAGTGACCCCACAAGGACAAGCCACAGATGTCCCTGCTCCAAGCCCTTACAGCTAGCCTCCTATGAAATGGAACATGAAAGCTGGGTCAGCAACCACCCTCTTCCACCAGGTTTCTGTAGACGCCCCACAGCCTGCGTGACCCACCCTAGAGAGACACTGAGCCATGCCCAAGGGTGGCATGACAACTGGGGGACTGAAGGATTACAAGAGCACACAACACTGGACCAGTACTCATGTTATGGCAGTGTTTCTGGGACATAGAAGGCCTGAGCAGCTTAAGGATGGACTGGTGACAAGCCAGTGCCACTTCTGATGTTAACTACTGTGTGGAGTTGTGCAGGGAAATGTCCCACTTGGTAGAAACGGAGATGTAAGTATCAGGGCTAGTAGGCATCTGCTTGGCAACTTATTTTCAAATGGTGCATGAGGAAAAACAGCTCCCTGTTAGTATCCTTGCAACTTCATAGTGATTTTGCCATAATTTTTAAATAATTTATTTGGGGCCAGCCATGGTTATCAGCACTCCAGGAGTCTAAGGCAGAAGGACTGCAAGTTCAAGCCCTGCCTGTGCAACTCAGCAACTTGGTGAGATCCTGTCTCAGAATTAAAAAATAAAAAATAGGGGCTGGCAAGAGAGCTCAGTGGATTAAGCACCTGCTTAGGCAAGTGTAGGGACTAGGGTTTGATTCCCGGTACCACATGTCACGCCAGACCAGCCCCTGGGCACGCTGAGGGGGTGGCCAAGTCCAGGCGTGGAGGCGCAGGCCTATAATCCCAGTGCTGGGGAGGCTGAAAACTGGAAGATCACTACAAGTCTGAGCTGTATAGTGAGACCCAGTACAAAAAAAAAAAAAAAAAAAAAAAGTGAAGGATATAGCTCAATGAAAAAGCCTTGGATGCAATCCCTAGTATTAGAGAGGGAAAAAATTATTTTGAAAGATGATTCTACTCAACAGAATGAAGATCCCTCATGAGACAGCTGAGTCAGGCAGAAGTGGGAGCAGTCGAGGCATACAGCCAGACCAGGGCCAGCAGAAGAGAGGCCAGAGGTAAGCACCCATGGGTGCAGCCATCCGCCTGCCTGGAGAGCTCCAGGAACAGGATGCTCTCCCATCCCAGAGAAGCTGAGGCTCAGGTCCTCTTCTGCCTTAAAGTCAGGAGCCCCAGGATCCAGCCTTCAGGGCCTTTGTGGGGAGCTTGGCAGGGCCTGACTAGCTAATGCTGCTTGTGGGCTAGGGTGGGCATCCACACTGCTTATACCTGGGGGCAGGTATACAAAGGGAGCCAGAGCTTGTGGCTGAAGTTGTCCCTAATGCCCCAGGTGACCTTGGGTCACAGCAAGGCTGATGGCCTCATGCCTCCAGGTTTGCTTCTATTTTCTACCACCCTTACTCACAGCCGAGTTATCCTTTCCTCTCCATCTTCACAGTCTCCCAGACTTCCTCATCATGGCATTTCTATTTTTCTCCCACACAGGTAAGAATGCAGCTGCATTCTATGCCACCCTGGCAGGTCACATTATCTGGAGTCCTGAAGTGAAAGGAAGGGCTGGCCTGGCAATCCCACTACCCTCCTTGGATGCAGAGTCTGACTCCCTGAAGGCAATCAAAGGTGGGCAGCCCAGGGCCACACTGTGCTCAGCCTCACTCTCTGTCCTATTGATCTATACGCCTTCTTACATACCCATCTTTGTCCCCGCCCCCCTCTAGAGGCCATCTGGACTCCAGAGCATCTCTGACACTAAGCACCTCATGTCTTGGTTTTTAAGAGCAGCCCCAGGTCTCAACGTCTCCCTGGACCCATGGTGTAACATCCTACGGCAAGACCCCTCCAGCCTGCATCCAGGAAGGGGCTGGTGGCAAGATCCCAGGAAGGGAGGGCAGACCCCTCAGCGATGATCCTGGGCCAGTCTCCATTGGGTGTGAAGGAGGAGGGTGAGGCTGGAACCTAGACAGGCCTCCTGGGCCCAGCAAGGACAGGACAGAGCTACACACAAGACAGCCCCACAGGAATGGTCCTAGAATAGAGCCCCACGGCTTTTAGCTGGTCATGGGCAGCTGCCCAGGCCCCTCAACGTAGTGGAGACCCAGTCTACTTCAATAGGACTTTGTACCTGAACACAGCTCAGGTTCCTCTGCAGAGATTATGTTTCATGGGTGGTGCATCTTGTGATGAAAATCAGGGTAAGAGATGGATGGTAGAAGAAGAGGGAAGTAAATAGGAGGGGAGGGGTGCCAGGGCCAGGGTCCTCTCTAGAACTGAGCCAGGGATGCAATCTTAAAATCAGCCAAATGCCAGGGACTGGTTGAGGTGTCCCTGTTGTGTGGGAGGCCATCCTACACTGATGGTAAGTGGGGATGAGGCAGACTATTGACGGGCTCCTGCCCTGACAATAGCTGAGCAGAACCCAGGGCACATCTGGGTTCGGATACAACCACAGTCAGGGGAAGCAAAGCCAAACAGGGAGGCTGAAGTCAGGCTGAGGCCCAGATGACCCCAGAATCTGGACATTCAGAATCCAGTCATCTGGGATACTGGGCACCTTCCCCAATGCACTGCCCAAGCCAGGATGGTCCCCCTGGTATCCCAGTCATCCTGCCGCACCAGACCTCCTGGCTCAGCTCCCAAGCCCATCGCACCCTGACGAGCACCAGGCAGGCACTATCACATTTGTGGAAGGAACAAGAGAACTTCATTTCACCTGATCCTCCAAGGGCATCCCACCACACCAAAGCCAGGATGCTCTCTGCAAGGCCACAACCAGTGTGGTGCTCCTGGGACTCTCCTCACAACCAGATGGGGCTTCTCCATCTCGCTGAGCCACTGGCCACCTCTGGTCATCCTGGCACAGCACTGATGGCCAGAATAGCATCCTTGGAAGGACACCCTGAGCACTCAGTTAGCACCAAACCTCAGATCCCACACACCCACAGCCAGTGTGGCCCTTTACACTTCACCACCTGTACAAGAAGTATGGGGCACAGCCGTCACATCACTGAATAGAAATGGCACTTGTGACAGCACAGGATGGACAAACTAGCGATCCTCTGAGTGTAGCATGCAGTACATCTCCATGGTTCAACTTGAAAACGTAACTCTGTGCACGCCATCCCACTGCCAAGAGCCATGGAAAGCTCTCCAGGAAGCACAGTCTGGCCTCCCAAGAGTGACGGACTCACAGCAGGTTCCAGTGTCTGGGCTGGGGATGTGACCAATGGGGGTAGACCAGGCCAGGGACATAGATTACCACCTTGCAGCCTCCAGGGGAGACAGTGCAACTGTCCCCCTAGAAAAGCTGGCCTGGGCTCCAGCCACCAGGGGAATGTCACACCCTCCCTCTCCTTCACAGAGCCACCACAGCCCTGGACACAGGCCACTGTCCAGGGACAGGCAGACCCCTTAGCCAGTCACCAACGAGCCCACAAGGCATTCCTCAAGATCCCAAGCTCCAGGTGCTGAGATCATGACCTCACACTTATGTCCTCCACAATGCCAGGGGGAAGGAGGGCAGGATTCATCCTGTAGCTATGGAGAAGCCAGAGTGGCATAGGGCCTGTCCCTGGCATCCCTGTAGCCTGAGAGCCTGCGGCTCTCAGCTCACTCTAACTCCTTAGCCACATACAAACACCAGAGGTGGCTCCATTACACCCACTTACCCTTTGGGGTTCACGGGTATGAGGCTGTGGCTCCCTTCTCATGAACCTCCATACAAACCTATAGCTGCAGCCCTGTGGACCCCTTATGTCCCATGTGCCCCTGCCCACAGGCAAATGCCAGGCTCAGTGAGCTCCAAGGCTTATATACCTTCCACGCTACAGTCAAGCCTCAGTTTCCCCATCTGAGCAGGGACTCAGGAGTTGCAGTGCAGACAGTACTGAACCTTCTGAGATCCTCCCCACCTTTCCTCACCCTACACAGCTGGCACTTGCAGACTCTCCCAAACGATGTGCTTTGTTCAGGGCGAAACATATTTGAGAACAAATTTGAAGGGTGAACATCAATCATGACAATGACATGTCAAGCCAATGGCTCTCCTGCACCAAGCCACTGGGTTCACTTCTTATCAGTGTTCCCATTAAATATGAGCAGCTTCTTCACTCCTAACTTGCCTCTTCCTCACCCTGCTGCACGGAAGGCCCTCCTGAGCTGCTGTCCAGGAGCCCCTGCTCTTGCCATGCAGCGCAGACGTGTCTGATGTACTGTCTAAGCTGGCTCACCTTTTATAATCAACAACACAGATACCTGCCCTCTGACCTGCTACAGGGCTCTCAGAAGACCACAGCATCCCCTCCTGGACCACGTTCTCCCCCTGTGGTCTCAGGAGCCATCTGCCCCCCGCACTTTGCAGACAAGCCCCAACAGCAGGCGTGACCACCTCTGCATGCCCAAGGCCCAAGCAGTGCACCCAACAGATCACTCCGGGGACAACGCCCTGTGAGGTTCAGTACAGAAGCCTCAGTCCCAGGTAGCATTAAATGTGACCAGTGAAGTTGAATTGTATGCTTCTGTTGCACTAATTAAATTTAAAATTCGTTAAATTTTAGTAGGCTCAGATGGGTTGTGGCTACCATTTTGGATGGCACCGGACTAGAGAACTGAGTCAGAACAACTTTGAGCATCTACAGTTTGAGAAACTGGCAGCCCCTGGCCCCCTGCACGCCCCGACCACGCCCTACACATGCCACGTGTTCATCAGTGGCATCACCACTGTGAAGTCAGCATGGTGGCTCTGCTCCCCTGTGCTGGTCTGCACCAACTGGCTGCATCTCCCGCCTCTCACCCCAGCGGGCTGTGGTCCAGCCAGCTCGAGGCCCAGCTGGACTCTCCAGGCAGAAATAGGTCACTCCCCTGTCAATCCCAGACCCTCAACCCCAGCAGAGGAATGGTGATGAAGGGGCAGAGGGAAAAAGGGGCAGCACTTGCTCTTCCATCACCTCTTGGGTGGAAAAATACCAGAAACCAAAGCAACCCCACAGCAACCCCAAAGCAAATGGACAGACAATGATAACACACTGGAGCAAATTTAGCAAAAATGTGGCCAAAGCTGGCCTTTCCCAGCTGACCCCCTCCACTCTCACAACTGACTCCCTCCCTACACTGTGCCCCAGTAGCTCCTTTCTGCATCCTGCGCACTGAGGAGACTCTGAGCTTTCTTGTCACTGTACACACCTGACCACACAGCAGGGCCCCAGCCTCCCTCTTAGGCCTGCCACACCCAGCCCACCCATGCTGGCCACTCCCCTGGATGGCTCATCCTTCCCCCCAGACCCCCTTAGAGAATCTGCCAGTCCAGAGCTTTCACTCCACTGTTTAGAAACCACATGCTCTGGACAGCACCCCAACCTTGCCCATGTGCATCTGAGCCTGCTTATAGGATGCCCAAGGTTTGCACACATTACCATTTCCTGAGCCACCTCGTCAGGGGTTTCCTTCTCTAGGTCGAAGGTGAACTCTATGGCTCCATTGTCCTTGGGCTTGCCCTTCAGCTTCTTGGGGTCTTCCACCCAGAGCCGCAGGGCGATGGTGGACTTTCTGCCATGGTCCTCCTCTGCCAGTTCCACCCTGACACCAGTGTCCTCCGCAAAGAAAGCATGGCTCAGCAGATCTTTGATCTCATACCTGGAGGAAGGGTATGGGCTTGGGGACAGGTGGACTCCACACCCAAGGACATGCACACAGCACTGCCCTGGAACACCAGGTGGCCACCTGGCGTGGCTCAGCACTGGGCTGGCTATGCTAGAAAGTTCTCTGGCTTCACCACATGGCAAGCAGGCTCAGCACTAAGGGAGTCTCCTAGCCATGAAAATTTGCATTCGTACACTCCCAGGAGGGAAGAACTGGTTCTCGTCAGAATATGCCCTTCCCACCTCATGCTCTTAAGACTTCCTTTCTTCTCCCTGCCCACTGCGCAGACAGAGCCCCTGCTGATGCGCACATGAGCTTTCGATTTTTACAAGAAAGCCCTGGCTGTGGGTGGGAGCCCTCATGCAGTGTGCTATGATGGGGATCCTGGGCTCTCTGGAGCAGTGGGTTTGTGGGGAGGCCTCCAGCAGGAGAGGAGGGGGCATGTGTGTGTGAGAAGAGGGAGAGCAGGGAGGTGAGCAAGGACCTACAGGACCCAGGGGTGGAGCAGGCCCTAGCCATGGGAGGCACTACAGGGGAATGCAGTGCTGGGCAGCTGGGCGTTGCTATGGTGACCACTTTCAACTCAGCACAAACATACATCTCCAAAACCAACCCCGCTCCCTTTTCGGCACAAATGTAATCACATAGCAAGCAATTTTATGGGTCTGGCTTTCTCCATTATCTTCAGAGCCACCACATAGGTACAAGCATCAGCTATCCATCCCCTATAGATGCCTGTGGGTGTTTTGTGCCCCAGTTTGTTTTAGGGGGAGGGAAGGCTGAAAGGTGCCCCCACCCCTTGCTTCCTGAATGTCCAGCTGGAAAAGGTGATCCTACTCTGAGTGGGAAGATGGCTTCATAGAGGGACGAGAGGGCCCAAGGTGGGCATGCTGCCTTAGAGACACCCAACAACTACAAGCCTAAGTACACAGTTGGGGTTCAGAAGAAAGTGGGGCTAAGGCAGACCTAGGAGTCCCAGGCATAGAGAAGGTCATCAAAGTAAAGGAAATGGATACAATTCCTAGGGATAATTAGAGAAAAAGCAAAGAGAGGCAGAAGGAGTCCTCAATTTATCAAATGCCCCAGCCTGGGTCAGAACTGCATCAAGGATAGCAGAGAGGGGCATAGGGCTGAGGCTGCCCACACCAGCTCCCAGCCTGGTGTTACTGTGGCCTAAGCTAGCCTGACTGGCATCTGAAGGGGAGGGGGGTCTAAATGCCACCTGGAATTATTTCAGTTGGAGGAAGCCCCAGACCCCAAAAGCCACCCTGGAACTCACCTTTCCTCCTTGTTCTTGCAGATGCACTCTCCAATAATCTCCTTGATTTCAGGATCATGCACTTTCTCAAAGCTGGCCGGCTTGATGCCCTGAGGAAAGAGTAGAGCCACCTGACACCACTGAGGGGCAAGGAGGTACACTCTGTGCAGGGAAACTCCTCAACCGTGACAGGGGAAGAGGCACAGTGCTTGTACTTCCTAGTTACTAGGAAACTAAGCAAACTATGCCAAATGGCCACATTCAGACAGTGAACGATGGGCTGCAGGATGAGAGCTCAGAGAAGCGATCCATGTGGTGCTCCCTCCTACAACACAGTTCCCTGCCTGCACTAGTTCCCAGCGTGAAGCAAAGCATGCAGGCCAGCCTGGGCTCTCACGGAGCTGAGATTAGAGCTCAGATTTTAGGGAGGCTGAGGAGGCCACAAGGTAAAGTTCTAGAAAGGAAGGAACTCCAAATATATGCAAGGGTCCTGACCATAAGTGTGTGCTTAATGCCACAGGGCTGGACAAAGAAACCACTGGGGAAACTACAGGCAGAGCCACTCCCAGAGTTTGTGCCAAGGACAGATAATGTCATCTGTACAGTGCACGGCATGTGATCAAAAATTACTAGATATACCGGGAGGCAGGAAAATGTGACCTGGTACCTCGCAGGAAAACCAGTCAAAAGAAATGTGAAAGATGCTGGACTTTGCCACAAGGAAATTAAAGCTCATTATAGCTACATGTAAGTCTTAAAAAGGAAATGAACACAGTGAGGAACAGAAATATAGACATAAAAAAAGAGCCAAGTGGAACTAGAAATGAAAAACATGACATCTGAATTGAAAGTTGCACTGGAGCAAATCAACTGCTGGTCAGACACTGCAGAAGAAAAGACACAGCAATCAGATCCATCAGATACAAAGATGGTTACTGGGGCTCTGTTCCTTTGCCTCAGAATATGGGACACCAGCAAGGGTGAAACAGGAAGACAGGATGGAGGAGGGATAGGAAAATGCCTGAAGGAACGAGGGCTGAAGACTTTCCAGCTGTGATGAAAACCCCATGCGCATGGATGTAACACGCTTAAGCCCCAGGCAAGATAAAGCAGAGAAGGTGAATTGTGTGCAGTCCCTGGGGTGCAATGTTTCATCTTCCTGCGCACTGTGTGAAGCTTTAGCCTGCTTTCATACCACTTAGGTCTCTGCACGAAAGATACTTTCTCAGGCTACTCCACATCTGTCAAAGTGTGCAGCAGCCACCACGGATGCCAGCCCCAGCCTTGCACCTGACATGACCCCCCACATCTCCACGCTGACCATCACCCAGCAACAACACACAATCAGGGCCCACCTGTGCTGCAGAATGTGGTACTGGGCTTGACATCTCAAATACAGCAGTGAGGTTCTGGAAAGGTGCTGCTCAGAGCTTGGCTGCACAGCCTCCCCCACCTGGAGCTTCAAGGACCTCAAAGGCCAGCTGCCTCATTGCTGGGCCGTGGAACCACAACATGCGGGTGGATCCCACCCTTCCCACAAGGCCATGCCTCTCTAACTACACCTAGGCCTCCTCCCCACACGCCTCCTCAGAGGGCAAGTGCATTATTTGCAGTCACTGCTGCTAGCCAAGGAGACTTTCGGGGACAGGTACTGGTCTGAGGGCCTCAGCCACCCACTGGTTAGCTGGTGGCCAGGTGCAGAGGGAACATGGAGAGCCCCACAAAAAGCAGGAGGCAGCATGGTCTATATGCAGTCTGCAGGGCTTCGGAGTGGGGAACAGGTCAGTAGAGTGTGCAAGTTATCTAAAAATAATTTCAATACATCAAGGGCACCAGACATTTCATTCTTCCTCCTTCAACAAGATTCAGCCTTTGAAAGCCTTGATCTGCCTTTTTTTGTTAATATAGAGAAAAAGAAAGCATAAAATTTCCCAAGAGATGGAGGCAAGGATAAGACATCCCAGTGAGCCTACCAGTAGGCACTGGAGCCCCCAGTGGAGGAGCAGACATGCAAGTGGACAACCGCGAGGTAGCAGTGTCCACCTGCCTGGTCAGGAGCATGCCAAACACTGAGCCTACAAGGCTCCCTGTGGACACACCAGCATCGACATGCCAACAGGAACCCGACATGCCAACAGGAACTCGGGGCCACTCTCCCTACCTACCTCACACTAGCATTTCCCCTGGACCAGCAGATAAGAGCCCCAAATCTCTCTGTCCCCCCTCCATTCCTGCTTGTCAGACCGCCCTTGTCTCCCCTGGAGAGCTTTGTGGATCTCTGCTCCTCTGTGGGGTTTCTGAGCCAGGCCCCCAGCCAAGGACTCCACCTGTCATCCCCTGTGCACATCTCACACACTAGCAGCAAAGGACAGCCAAATGCCTGAACATTTGGTCAAAAGAGAGATGTGGATCATCTACAAGGAGGGCTTGGACAGGGGGCGGGGCCCAGGGTGAAACAGTAGGGGTCCCAGATCCACATTTCATGTGTATCTGCAGAAGCAGCTTTCGGCCACCCAGTCGCCCATGACAGAGCTGCATGGAACAGCTTCACACGCAGTCAGAAGCACCCAAGAAAGGCAAAAGCAGCAAGGACTCTGGGATTACAGGGGCCAGGGCTGAGCTCAGGCCTCCTGATCTCACTACATAAACAGAAATGGAATAGCAGAGGAGGCACCGCAGGAAAGCCCAGGCCCAGCCACTGTCCCCCCACGCTCTGTTTCAGTTCCCCCAGCCAATGGGGCCACTGCAAAGGGAGGACAGGGTCCATCTGTTTGTACAGCTGAAGCTGTCTTATCAACTCAAAAATCACAGCAATAGCAAAACAGAGATTTGGGCTCCCAGGCTGCTCAAAGCTGCACCCACCTAGAGACACATTTGGTGAGGGCTAATGATTTGGTGAAAAGAAAAACAAACTATGGTTCCAAAATAAAGAAGATAGGGGTCCCAGTAGCCCTGGGCCAGCCCAGAGATGGGGCTGCAGGGATAGTTTCTCTGGATACACCTCCTGGCAGAGGGCTCTGCTAGAGCTACATTCTCCTGAGCCTCACTTTCCCAGATGTATGCACTGCACAGAGCTGTGTACATGAGGTCTGAGGTCAAGCACCCTCCATCACTTCTGCTAGGAGACAGCTAGGCCTCAGCTTCCCCCTCTGTAAGGTGGCTGCAACCCCTTTTTCTTCTACTGCTGCTGTGAAGGATTTTCCAGAGGCCTGCAGAGCCAGCCGAGGCCGCGGCCGATGCACGCTGCAGTAACAAGGTGGCTGGGGGGACTCACACAGGTGACCTTGCGGTAGATCTGGGCAGCGTTCTGGCACTCCGAGTAGGGGTACTCTGAGGTAGCCATCTCCAGCATGCACATCCCGAAGGCGTAGACATCCACAGACTCATCGTAGTGCTCCTCATACATTTCTGGGGCCATGAACTCAGGTGTACCTGGGCCAGGAGCAAAACACACAGTGAGCTAGCCGCACCCAAGAATGCCGAGAGCCAGCGTCCAGGAGGCCCCTGGCCTCTCAGACCCCACCTGCCTCCTCTCTATCTGTCCATCTGTCCTGTGGCATCCTCAGGACACCCAGCTCTACAACATCTGTCCTGAAACCCAGGATTCAAACAGAGGTACTCCATGGTTTTCCAAACTCCCACCTGGAGCCACACCATTCCAAAGTTAGCTCAAAGCACCACCTCCTGTCCAGAGGACTACCTAGGACACACACAGCCCCTGCGCACATCCCTCTCCTATGTGTGACTGTTAGGCTTCTGAGGACAGGCTCAGCATGGGCTGCTCTCTGACATTCCAGACCAGACAAGTACCCAGTGGTCACCACAGAACTGCTTCTAACAGCAGAAGCCCAGAAGGCCTAAGTGTCCCTGGGCAGGGCCATAGCTGGGATCATGACACGCTCTTGGGATGACCGTCATGTGGCACATGCAACTGTCCTCACCACAGAGCACAGCACCGTGGCTGGAAACCTGCCCACTGGACATGAATCACAGAGACACTAAGACAGGAACCACTGGTGGTGCATTAAACACAAAAGGAGCAGGACAGTGTTTGGTCCAAGCCTTGAAGGACACAGACTAACAATAGGCTTAATAAATAATATAAGAGTATCTGCTCATGGCCTCACCTGCTTATGGCCTCACCTATGTAAAATGGCACACATAGCCAGGGGACTGTCTGGGGGAGAGGACCCCAGCTGATTGCCCTTTTTCTTACTGGATTTTGAATTTTTCTTCAATAAGCTTCTGCTTTAGGGCTGGTGAGATGGCTCAGTAGTCTAAAGCATCTATTTAGAACAAGCTTAGCAAAGCACAGGGACCGCGGTTCAATCCCCCAGC
>NDGN010771324.1:0-10177 GCA_002564285.1 Tympanoctomys barrerae | reverse complement strand
TGCAGACATGATATCCTGTCCAAACACTATTAGTACAAATCTTTCTTCTCATTAAATTAAGAGGAAGTAGCTGTGTATCTATCCCAACTATTTTCAAGTGCAGAAAACTGAGAGAACAAAATCTGGAGAGTATAAGAGGGATTCTCCCACCGTCGCCCCAGACATGCTTCCTCTAAAGTCTCCCGTGGAGCTGGCCTGCAGCCGCCTCCACTCACTGTTCAGAGCACGATGAGAAAGAACTAAATACATACTGCTTGTCATGTCATATCAATTAATGTTATACTGTCTCTCAAGTAAATTTTAAAAAAAAGTTAATAAATGAAGCAGATGGCTGCGAGACCAGGATGAATGCCTTCCTCTCTGCAGAATCTGGGGAGAACGCAGAGACTGCAGCGGAGACCAAGCCTCCTTCCCCATGCTCCTGTCTGAAGCACAAAGCTGAGGTGTCCTCCGTCCCCTTTGACAGCTACTGGGCAGACAACCATGAGGCACGTGGGAACTTCACAGCGCACCTGGTAAGTTATCACTTCTTTCACATAAATGCAAAGGAAACTGTGACTCAAAATTAAGCAATGTTTTCTAGAGACACGCAGTTTACAAATCCAAGGAAGAATTCAAACTTGCATTTGGTTGATATAAACTCTGCTATCCTCACTTTATTTTTGTCACGATCCTTGTCTCCTTCCCGGCAACTTAGCCTCAGGCATCATTTTCCTCCCTTGTACTATGCTAATTAATGTTCAATAAATACCATATGCTCTTTTAGCTTCCTAAACATTTCCCTTCACTTTTCTTGATTTTTAATTTAGATCACTCCTAGCCATTCTTCCGACTTCCCAGCTTTGGTCTGATTTTATTTTAGAAGGCTTTCATAGTCCTTCTAGATACCTGCCCTTCCACGGTGCTCCACATTTCTTAGGCTAGTACTTTTCATAGATCAGCAGCTGACTACACACCTACCTGGCTTCTTAAGTCTTGAGGCATCTTGAGATTTCCTGTACCAGCAGAGGCCTGGAGGTATAGTGATTATTTGGTGTCTGTGGAATGCAGCTCCTTCTTATTTTTTGACATTTAATGCTAATGAAATACTCATTTCAAGTGATGTGCTTTCTGAAAGCACAGAATCACCTACCCACAGGAAGAAGCACTAAGACTTTGCTCCAACTGATCGGAGATAATCAGACTAAATAGTGAGCATCAACACCAATGCCCGGAGTTTCTCTTTTCATACCTCACCCATCCACTGCCTTCCAAAGAGATGGAAACATGAAACCTACAACAAAGTATTTCTGCCCATTTTGGCAGTTTCTTTTAAAAGAAATCACCCTTTCTTGAATTTCTAGCCTGTTTTGAAATTTTAAGTATATATTATGTTTATCGGCCAACTTTTTAATCTGTATTTTTTAGTATATATGACTACAGCATGATAATTTCATACAGATATATAAGATACATAATGATCAAACAACTTTATTAAAAGACTAAAAATCAATAATAAATAATGAATGAAAATACGAACAAATGAATGTATATACAAAGAAACTCATGGCAGAGATCATTTTTTAAAAAATGATAGTTAGAAGGTGTTTATCTATTAAGAATCTGTCTGTCTTTATCCACTTCATGCACTTAACTGCATAGCATGAGCACCTTTTGTCGGGAAATGGACCAACTGGTCTGCTATTGCCCGTGTTTATCAGAGAACACAGGAAGGCAGAGCAACAACTTTGGAGAATTCAGGATCCACATGGCAGCAGCGAGAAGAGCCTGCTGTCCTCAAAGAGTTAATCTATTTGTCTGAACCCCTGATTTATTTCTTTCTAGAGTCACTTGAGCACTAGAGGAGCTTTGGTTTACCGTGGGAGATGTTGCAAGACAGAGCCCCTCTTCCCACATTTGTGAAGTGCAGGACATAGGCTGACCCACAGTTTGTCAAATTGTGTTCATTTGTAACAAATCAGTCCTGGAGTTAGACCTCATTCCCCAAGTTTCTAGTCTGTTTTTTCAGAGGTTGGAGAAAGCTTTCATGACCAAGTACTGGCACACATATGCAAAGTTGCACCGGCCACCAGCGAAAACTCACACCTGTAATCACTTAAGATGCGTTTACTCACAGAGGATATGCATTTTCCAATTCATGATGCATTTTCCAACTCATCAGATTTGAAGTAGGTCACAGGAAGTGTTTGAATTTCAAAACTTAGTGTGCCATTTTTTTTTTCTTATCAAGAAGCCTTGCTATTTTTACTACTGGAAGAAACTTTTGAGATGATGTCATGTGGGCCCTTCGTTTTATAGACTGAAAGCCCGAGACCTGGGAAGGTTAATTGATTTCCTCTAAGTCCCCAAGCTAGTTAGTAGCAACAGGAACACTGAACTCCTCTTTGTCCTGTCCCAGCGGCTCTCTTTCTGCCGTATCAGGCCATCCCCATATCTGACTACCCAACCACACTTCTGAAGCACATTATTAAAGGATTATCTGTTCTGTCCTTGGTGGCTGGGTCAGCAATATGATTATTAAATTTTTATCTCACTCTGAGCTCTCTAAACTGGGAGATTCTCATCTGTCAGACTTAATCTGCCAAAAAATATGCAGAGAGAAGTAATGAGCACACACAGTAGTCACAGAATTAGACACTGAAAGCCATTAGCAGGGCAGTCACTGGCCTAATCTACAGTCCAAATTTTTGTGATTAGAGAAGCGTTTCGTCTTTAGGCTTGCACTGCCACAGTTAGCCTGGTCTGAGCACACAGTAGCTCGCTACTGGAAGCGCCTTCACTCTGACATCTGCATAAAAGCCAAATGAATCTGCCGTATGATAATGAATACAAAATGAATTAATAATGATATGTGAATCATGAATACAATTTACTGTTCCTCAGACAAAACAGTGTCTTTTTTAGTCTGCACCTGCACAAAACTACCTCCTATAGACCGTTCTACAAAACCTCGGTGCTGTCTTTCGGGACACCAGCGCCATCTCCTGGCCGTGGGAAGGATAGCAGCCTTCTTCGAAGCCTGCATCCCGCGTTAGCTCTGCTGGCGGCTGCCCTTTTTATTACCAAACAGAAGCGTAGACATTTGTTTTCGTATTAAAGTCTTTTAGTTTCCAAAGGTGCAGTTTTTCTTTCTTTCTTCTTTCAGTTAATTCTGTTAACAAATAGCTTAATACTACTCCAGGGCAAAAATGACAGCACATTCTATAGCACCACGCAATCGAAACACTGTATAATTCCACCTGTAATTCATAGCAGTTCTCTGTTGAAAAACACACACAGCAGCAGCAGCACATTTCTTTCTTTCTTCTTGTTCTTGCTATTTAGTTTTCTTTACGGAGGTCTACCAGCACACCTGCTATTAAACACTTAACGGCTGCCCAAATTCCACCCACGATTCCAGCATGTCTGAACTGCTGGGACATTATTAGACATGCAAGCTTTATTAGCTTTATTCCTTCGGCCTCGTGATGGATATTTACTGTACATTATCCTCTGCGTTCCCAGCTCCACCAACCATCTTTTTCTTCAGTATATCTGAACTTCGCCTGTTGTCCCAGGGGTGTGCGGAGGAAGTATTGGCTTTCTGAGGCAAGCAGGCTACATTTGCAAGAGAGAAAAAAACAAAAGGGGAATGAGCGAAAGGCAGGCAGGTGGGCGCTGTTCTGGGAACGCAGACCAGGGAGAGAACTGGGTCTTTCCCGAGCTGGGAAGACTGGAGAAAGTGCAGGGCCGTGGCAGGACTTGGCGCAGATCTGGGAAGGAGGACTGGCTGTCAGCATCCCAGCTGATAAATCGGATATGTGATCGGAGGGAGACTCAGAGATGATATCTCGAATTTTGTGCTGGACAATAATCAAGAAAGGAAATAACTGAGAGAGAAACCAGGAGTTCAGCTTCAGACATTTTGAACTTGAAATTTTTGCTTAATATTTAATTAGAGCTGACAGGTGGGGTGGTTTCTTTAACAGGCCAATTTCAGGGAGGCGCTTATTCTACTGAGCCATCTCCCCAGCCCCAACAGGCCGATTTCAGTTAGTTAGGACCCTTGCTTTTCCCCTCGTGGGTTTTCCAGATAGGACTGTATATTTAGGTGTTCAGCTTCATTGTTCATAGGAGCCCAGCTGTAAAGAGATGTGTTATACCTGTAGCAAAAAGCTCAATAAAAGAATGAAGCATTCACTTCCTTTTATGCAAAGTTTAGAGAGACTATTTCATCCAAGTGCTAGGATTCATCGGAAACAATTGATAAGCTGTTTTAGAAACAAACTCCCCTGTCATCTCTAGAATTCCTCCTCGCACTGTGCATGCTCCGATTTGGATATGAAAAAATGAGATGAAGATGAACATAATCTTCTTTTTCTTCTTCTGTGCAGTACAGTTACTTGATCACTAAACCTTGGAGGTCTCTCAGCTCTCACCCCCTGCTTCTGTGATGATGTCTAACTATAATGATCCATGTACGCCTTTGTAACTAGGTCACCTTATTAAAAGCCAGGCCATTTATTTTCCAGATTACAGTGTTTTCATACAATCATGTCATCTATAAAAGTGTTTACTAAGATTTAGGAAGGAAGAATGCTGTTGCCAAGTAACCAGTCTCATCGGAGGAAGTGAGTCAGGCAGGATGGAGGAAAAGGAAAAGTCAAATTTCCAAAAGAAAATCTTCTGCAACATCCCCATTAAGTACAGGATGTGTGTGCCCGAGTTTGATTCTTCCAGATAAGATGTACTCATATTTGAATTTTTATCTGATGCTGAGTTTGGAAAAGGAAAGAGGTGGGTAAATATTGTCATTTCCCTTGTGTCACAGAAAAACCACAAGTGTCCATCACTGCTTAGTGAAAACACAATGAGCACCTCTTTCAATAATCAGTTTACTAAACACATATGAAACAAGTGAATGTCAGGAGATATCATGATGTGGTCTGATTGAATAAAAGCGTTTAGAATTAGAAAAATCAGTGCATGCAGAAATAATCCTTCAGTTAGAAGTTTTACATGGCAATGCACTGAAAGTGGGAAGCATTTAGTTACATTTTATCATCTCTTTGCTGTTGGGTAGGTCACATACAACTCTTCACTGTGCCCCCCCCCATCTCTCCTGCCATCCCTAGATACTTCGCATACCCACTTTTTCTTGTTTCTCAATTCTCTTGTACCTGTCCATCAAACCGCAATTCCACAGATCATCCTGAAGTCTTCATCTTTTTCTTCTTCTCTCCTAGACAAAGGCAGGCTGCTCATCTGATCCTTCTCAGTGAATTGAAAGAAGAGAGTTTAATAGCTTTAACAAAATCTTTTATTTTATATGTCAAAGTCATTCTGCCCGTACACTGAATACACTGAATTTTATACTGCTGGCAAAAATTTCTTTTTGTGCATGGAGTACTCCATGGCATTCTCCACATTTTTTAGCATTTTTAATGTCTATTAGTGAGGTTAAGGTATATACAAATGCACTTCAATGATCACTCAAAAATGCAACAGTTGGAGGCAGTACTTACAGAGGGAAAAAATGTGTTTTAGGTAAAACGTCATCACTTTTCTGCAATCCAACACGAGATACCAATTACAAGTCCAACTTACAATGTCTGAGTTTTACTTAAGAATGAATAATATGTTTTTTATTTGAATTCCTGTTCTATACTGCACTCAATCTAAAATTTTGTCACTATCTGCGTACACTAATGACAAATCGATGGTAGAGGATTCCAGCAAGTTTTTCAGAACATAAAAGCAAATATGTGTTCATCAAGTCTACGATGCTGCTTTTCCAAACTGTTTCTTCCCTTTTTCCTCTTTTCATAATTCTCCAAAGTCTGGCTAGGACATGATAGAGGGTGTATTTCAAAGCTTAACTTGCAGTAAGGTGGAGCCATGTGGCTAAGTCCTGGGAAACAGAGTGGAACATTCCGGGGTATGCTGGGAAAGAAACACGACCTTGTTTCCTCACTCCCTTGACATCCTCTAGGAAAAAGCACAGTGAAAGGTTCTGAGCTGGACAACTAAATGCAAGCTTTTAGAAATGACGGAGTAAAAGGCCAGAAGGTTCATGGGCTTCTGCTCACTCCCGGGGGCAGAAGTGTCACAGCTTTTTATCACAACTTTTAAATAATTTGCACAGTAAAATCTACTCTCTTCAAGTCAATTATTTTAACTTTAGTCTCTACTCCGGGGGAGGGGGGAGGCAATTCTACATTTTAATGATATACAAGCAAAAAAATAGCCTCTCTAATTTTGTTCAGAAGTGTATCAATAGAGCTGGTTTCATTTTAAAGTGTAACAGTCGTGGCTCTTGAATATGCTAAATGAAGAGCTAGTAAGACTCTTCTATAATTTCAAATGGTGACCCTTTTTTATTTGTGATTCTAAATCTATGCTTAGTGCCCCTAATTTCACAAAGAAATATCACAATAAGATAGACATTGAGTTAATTTAGTGTTCTAAAAATAAATATACTAGAGCTTTTTTAAATGGACATAAAATACCAATAATTCATAATTTGTTATGAATTATAATCATAATTTTAGGCAAGATTTTTATTAGGCATTAACTATGTATAATTTCCATATTTATCCATATATTCAAAAAAGATAAATGATCAGATAAGCTAAAGTAGATGTGGAAAAATAAAATCTAGTAGTTCTACAATGCTTAGGATCGTATATAATTTGTCTACGTCCTAGTTTTCTTATGTGGAAATGAGGATAATGTGGGTATCTAACTCACAAGGTTGTGAAGATTGAACAAGATAATGTGTTTAGAGACTTTAGCAAACAACTACATAGGGAAATAATTTAATGTTTTTAGTGTAATTGTAGCATTATTGGTATTATTATATAGTGTACATGTGCATATTCTATATATTTGCATATATATTCAATATATATTCATATTTTATATTATAACAATAACAAGATAAGTTTTGACATTTCAAAGTCTTTTCATCTAAGACATAAGATGTCTTTCTAAGAAGTTTACATGCAAAATAAGTTGACCAACAAAATATTCCCATGAAACTTGTAAACTGTGGGGAGTGGTTAAGCTGATGCTGATTCTGAGGTTGACAAATTCCTTAAGCTAGAGCAAAGCCAGTCCCAAGGACAGAAATGCCAGAGACAAACTTTGTAAACAAGCTGACCTCAGCCCAGCTGTGTAGCAGGAGGGGTCTGGCCATGGTATTCTTCCTTGTTAACTATACCACAGGTATAGTTTTGTAGCTTTGAGAATGTTTGCTTTCAGTATTATCAGCAAACGCTGAGACCATGCATCCTAAATCACATTCTGCAATTTTTCCCTTGGCCCAAATAAAGATACTAAGTCTGCGACATTGTCAGTGCTTCTGCATTGGGAAGGTCAGATTTCACCCAGCCCCAGCTTTCCTTCATGTGTCTTGTTTCTTCTTTGGGGTCCTCTCTTGGGACCCCACTGTGCATGTAGTTCACAATAGTAAGCAAGTGGGTATTCCCAATTAGGGACCCCATACAAATATTTTATTAGAAAGATAATAGTTTTAATGGATATTAAACAATAGGGAAACATTTCTAGTCAGACTTTGGGAGCCAGGAATCTCAGGATAGCACAGGAAGAGAAGATCTGTGTGTTCACAGAATTAATTCATTCTGTAATTATGAGAACACAGGAAAGTGCCTTCAAGAAGCATAGGTTCTAAGAGAAGAGATTGCGACGGGTAAACTGACACATCATCGACATAAGTATGCTGTCAGTTTCACCAGATTTGGAGCATTGGAAGTGAACTGAAGGGCCACGATAAATATAACTTCCTTTTATGCCTGTAGTCATGGTGAAAGGAGGAGCAGCCATCAGCTTCCCGGGACATCATGTGAAAAGTGACACACAAACATTGATGAGAGAAATCTGAGCTACAGCAAGGTGACTTAAAGTTCTGCTGTCAGGCCCAGTATAGAATGTGATTTTTAGCTGGATGAAATGAGATGTGGTCACTTTCCTAATGAAGTAGCCTGCATCTTCCTGGCATACTAAGAAGAAACATTTTGTCAGGTGCGTCTAGTTTCAGTGTTGTGAAAGGGCAAACTTTACCCTGCAGTTACAAACTCATCCCAAATCTTGGAGTCAGCTCGGCAGAACTCCTGAAATTAGCTGAAAGTCATTCAAACTCTGAAAGCAAACTGTTATTTCTGAGACTACAATTTATTTCATTATTTATATTTTATGCCTCCTAATGATATACCTTATGTGATTAGGAAAATTATAACAGAAAATTGGAATCCAAGAAAGGAACACAGATTCAGTCAGTACAGAGATAGACCCAGTAGTTCTCAAGCAATTTCACTTGGCCTCTATCAGTGCAAATTACGTCCATCTCCACATTGCATAATCACTACCCTAGTTTGCTAGCAGCAGAATAGTTCTAAGTAAGATTAATATTGGTTAAAATTAGAGTAGGTGATAAGTTCCTCATAAGTTGAATCTAATATTTGTGATTTACATTAAAATCCCCTAATGTGTTCTAGAAAGTGAACAAAAGCTTAAACTATTGAGAGCTGGGGATTCTAGGATGATAGGTAAACTGTGCAAAGTAGAAATGTGCCTGGTCTCGCTCCTGTTATGCATGGAATTGATAATAAACTAATACAACTTATAATAAAAAGTATAATATGATCACAGCAGAGGGAACAAATGTGTGGGAGGATCCATGCCCAAGAGATTTTAAGAAATTAAAATTTCTTGAAGAGAGAAAGAGAATGGAATACTGAAGACTGAGGCAGGCAGTTAATGAAATTTAAGAGCTGAAGGTCTAACATAAGGGAGACCTTGGGGGTCTCAGAACTTCTAGGAGCAGAGATTTCTGAAAGGCCCTGAGCAATCTAAATTGATAGTAAGGTGTGTGTTTAGGAACACTAGAACTAATTAAAGGGCAATAAATAAAACTGTGCTTTTTTTCAATCTGAGTTTCATATGTAGAGAAATCCCAGAAACAGTTATCAAACACACACACACACATTACCCAGAAGGTTGTGTAGACAGACCAGAGGGTACATGAGAACATGCTATAAGTGTTGTACAGAAGAGCAAACCCTGGTGGCTGAGTCCCAACTTCCCCAGAAGCCAGTTGATAAGTGCCTTTCACTTACACAAAATTAAACATTTGTGTATTTAGGTTATGTTTGGTTGTTGGTTTTGACTCGTGAAATGGCCTCTCCTTCATCTAGCTAGTTTTCTTCAGTAGTTCCTTTAGCTGACTGTTCATCTAACACATGTAATAAAATACCAGGGGAAAATATCAGAAGACAGATTTATTGTAAATAGTTTAATTTAAACATAGCAATAAAAATATCACAAATAGTTACAGTAATGAGTTTGAGACACAGTACTACTACTGGTCCTGAGTTATTCCCCACCACGACAATCCTGTGAATACATCAAAAGTTAAGATGAGGTCTAGATTTGCAAGGCCTTCTTGGGGAGAAAGCAGACCTAGAAGGGCCACAGTGAAAGTATTCCCTGTGCCGTGGGACATGGATAAAGTGCAAATGACTAACAGACCTGGGATCAGAAAGATTAAGGGACTGAGAGATTTATTTAGCATTCCCAGACACAGTGACAAAAATAAAAATTGAAGTCTTAAAATTCAACAAGAATAAGGCTTAGGAACCATTTCAGGCACTGTAGACAGCAAAAAGAAACTATAGAATAAAGCCAAAATTTAGTAGCATTATACAGAGGCTCCAAGTTAATAGTCGCATAGTGTCCGAAACATTGTCAGCACGAGAAAAATCGTTTCCTAGTGCTTCTACTCCATCCTTCTCCTCTTCCTAGATCAAAATGGCTTAAACGAAGGAGTTATTACTTTGGCTTAATGTATAAATAAGTAAATCAGCTAATCAATTTAAAAATTTATCAAATTAAGTAATTTCAGTAAGTTGTGCAAGCAAAGTATATGTAAAAGGTCCATCGTCATTGTTATATTTATCCCTTTTGTTATATTAAAATTTAGAGTTCTCTAAACTTACACACATTAAAGAAAGATACACTTAAAACACTTTTGTATCCATATTATAGTACTGAATGTCATGATTTTATTGTTATTGTCATATATATATATATATTTTTTTCTTTTTTAAGGAAGGGACTACAGGGTGTTCAGGGTCTCACTACTAGATCGGACTCGTAGTGATCTGCCTGTTTACAGCCT
>NDGN010771177.1:0-12260 GCA_002564285.1 Tympanoctomys barrerae | reverse complement strand
TCTCACTACTAGATTGGACTCATAGTGATTCTCCTGTTTGCAGCCTCCCAAGTTCTGGGATTATAGGCATGCGCCGCCATACCCAGTCTCAACTGCCATCTCAGTGTGCCCCAGGGGTAGGGCTGGCATGGAAGGCCTGGGGATTGAACTCCTGGACCCTTGCAGGCATTTTAATGTGCTGAGCTATTTGGCTGGCCCTCTTTTTTTTAATTTAATGTAATTTTATTTTGAAGAGTAAAAACAAATAGAAAAAAGATAGAAACAGTGTGACATACAACAACATATATGTTACAGATTTTCAAAGCATGAATAGTTCATTAATAATGGTTGTTATATTATCTATTTTTATAGTCAGATTTGTTGCTCAGATTAACAGATATAGTTATGTAAGATTGATGAAATAATTGAGTATTGATGCTTGCTTTCAAGAAATCTTAACTTTTTCCTTGTCCTTTTTTGTTTTAATTTATTTTAAAGAGAGTATAATAATTGATAAGACATGAAACTGTCCTACCAATTTGGTTTGAAACTGTCTCATTGCTATTTGTTTTTCAAAATTATGGAAAAAAATTGAGAGGGCATTAGAAATGGCACACATTTAGAAGATCAAGATGAGAGGTATTCAACCATGGGTATTGCATTGCACATTGTTGGCCTTGATGTAATTGCTCAGCTGTTGAATTATTATTTCCTGGATAATAAGAGATCTTTCCTTACCTTTTCACTTCCTGAAACAGCATCTTCAAGGTCTGAAAGTCTATTTTCACTTTCATTCAAATGACTTTACCAACTTTTAATAGAGTTTTTAATTTCTTATATATCTCTGAATCTGCTTCATACATTCTATTTCTTTCCTGTATTTCTCATCCAAGGTTTCTCTCATTTTTCTGTTCTCTATTTTTTAATCAATATCTTCTTTAGAAATGCTTAGTGATTCTTTCATTATAGTTATAATTTATTTTTTTACCTGTGAGATTATTTCTGATCTAATTTCCTCTATACTCTTTTGCAGTTGTTTCTTTACTTCAGTTGCTATTATTTCAGAGATTTCAGGTGTCTGGCTTCTAATTTCTTCTATGCAGATGTCCCTGGATTTGTTCTGGGTGGGCTTGGGGCCTGGCAATACATTTTACTCCTTCTTTTTGTCATTTTCTACTTCAAAGAGAACTCTTTATTTTGATTTCTGGGATACCTTTCTGTGAAAGTTTATAGTAGGTAGCTGTATCACTGCAGTCAAAGGCTCTGTAAAGAGTCTGTTTTTTAGGTATATCTCCTGTGTCAGAGATTCTCATTTTTTGTCTGTTCCAAGATTTTGCCTTCTCTATTGATTGAGAGTGAGATACTGCGTTCCATTTGGCACTGTCCTCCATCCTTCAGCATAGGGCTTTGGTGAGGTTATTCCCCAAGCACCTCCCAATGTTAATACTCAAGGGAAGACATGTGGTTAGGGCAGATATGTTTTTCTATTTATAGTAATACAACTAGCAATACTAATCGTATTTAGTGAAATTTAAATTTGACAAACTTTTGTCACTAAAGGGTTTGTGCGTTAGACCATAGGAGCAAATATCGTAGTTGTATAACAAAGTGGATCTTAATTTGAGAAATTGTATTTAAATTAGTTCCCCTGAGTTTTGTCCGGGCACCTCCCCTTCATGGACCTGGACTCTTGCACGCAGTCAAGCTTACCCCAGTTAACTGCTGACATACCTCTGTGTCACAAGGATGCTTCGTAGGTCTGGGCCTCAGCTTGGCTCGGCAGTAATCCTCCACTCACAGGGTTCATATCTACCAAATAGGAACTTTACTGATAGGATCTGGCTTGGGTGTGGTTGATGTGTTTGGCTCCTACCAGCTGAGCCCAGGCCAGTTGGACCACTGGGCCCCGCTGGTTGCAAGCCCTGTGACACCTTCCTGGTAGGCCTGCTGAGGCTGAGTCCAGTTTGAGCTTAATTTAGTGCATTATGATAGACCTGAATCCAGTTTAGTCTTCAGCATGTGTAGAACCAATTTTTCCTATTTATTAAAGAGAATGTTTTTCTTCCAGTGAACATTTTTGTCCACTTTGTCAATAATAATACGATTATGTTTGTTGTTTTGTTCACATATTCTAATCAGTTCCACCTATTCTCAGATTTTTGTTTTAATTTTGTAATAACCATATTAATTTCATCACAGCAGCTTTGTAGTATAATTTAAAGTCAGGGATTCTGGTGCTTCTTACCTTGCTTTATTGCCCAGAAATGCTTTTGCTATTCTAGGTCTTTTCCTGTTCCAAATGAATTTTAGGAATGTTCTCTCTAGTTCTGTGGGATACACAAGTGGTATTTCAATTTTAAGTGAATTATATCTGTGTAACGATTTTGGGAGAATAGCCATTTTTACTATGTTGGTTCTCCCTTTCAATAAGCAAGGGCTATCATTCCATTTTATGATACCTTCTTCAATCTCCTTTTTCAGAGTACTGTAGATTTCAAAATATAGGCATTTTATTTCCTTTGTTAGATTGATTCCTAGGCTTTTAAAATATATTATTTTGAAGGGTGTGTTTTCTTTAATTTCTCTCTCTGAATTTGTTGTTTGTGTATAGGAATGCTATTGATTTTTGAGTGCTAACATTGTATCTAACTATGCTACTGAATTGGGTTATTAATTCTAGAAGTCTTTTGCTGGAGTTTTTAGAGTCTTCTATATAAAATATCATGTCATTTGTGAATAAACATAATTTAACTTTTTCCTTCCTATCCTTGTTTCTTTTATTTCTCTAACTTGGGTTATTGTTCTAGGTAAAATTTCCAGAACTATATTGAACAAGAGTGATGATAGTGGACATCCTTGTCTTGTTCCTGGTTTTAGAATTACAATTTTCAGTTTTTGTCCATTAATATGATGTTGGAAGTTTATTTGTCATAGATGGCCTTTTTAGATTCAGGTAAAGACCATTAATTCTGCTTTTTGGTAGGGTTTGTTGTGAATGAGTTTTGGACGTTGTCAAAAGCTTTTTCTTCATCTATTAGGAAGATGATGTGGTTTTTGCTTTTGGCTCTGTTGATATGCAATACACATGTATTGATTTGTGTATGTTGAGCCATCCCTGAATTGTTTGGATAAAACCCATTTGGTCATGGTATGTAATATTCTTGTTGATTTGCTGCATTCTACTGGCTAGTTTCTTATTGAAGATTTTTGCATCTTTGTTGATTAGGGAGATGGATATTTAGTTGTATTTTTTTAGCTGAGTTTTTCTCTCATTTTTGTATCAGCATAATACTTTCCTTCAGGAATGACTTAGGAAAAACTGCTTGTCATTCAAATTCACTAAAGAGTTTGAGAAGCATTGACATTAAATCTCCTCTAAATTTCTTGTAGAATTCAGCAGTGAATCCATCATGAGCTGAGTGTTAATTTGTGGGTAAGTTTTTAATTGCATTTTCAATCTCATTAACCTCTATTTCATTAGTCAGAAATTTATATCTTCTTGATCCAGTTTTTATAATTCATATGTATCTAGGAATCTGCATTTGATTAATATCTTATATCCTTTGAAAGTAAGGGTTGTGAAATAGGTATTGATTATCTTCTGAATTTCCATAGGATCTGTAGTGTTTTCACCTTTTCCCTCAACACATGAATTTGAGCCTTTTCGTTTCTTTCCCTTTCTTTTTATTGGATAATGTTGGCTAATGATTTACCAATTTTATTTATTCTTTTAAAGAATCAACTCTTTGATTCATTAATTCTTTATATTGTTTTCTTAGTCTGCATTGCATTAATTTCTACTCTAATCTTTATAATATCATACCTGGTATAGGCTTTGGCCTTGATTTGCTCTTCTTTTCCTAGGAGCTTGTGGTGTAACATTAGGTTATTTATTTGTGCTTAATTTATTTTTCTAACATGAGAATTCACTACTGTAAATTTCTCTCTCAGGACTGCTTTCATACTGTCTCACCAGTACTGGTATGCCATGTTGACATTTTTGTTTAATTGTAAATATTGTTTAATTTCTTCTTTTATTTTATCTGTGACATATTGGTTGTTCAAGATGGTGTTATTTGATTTCTATGTGTTTATGGAGTTTCTGTGGTGTCTTTTGTTATTAATTTCCAATTTCATTACACTGTGGTCAGTTAATATGCATGGGATAATTTCAATTCCTTTACATTTACTTAAGCATATTTTGTGAGCTAGAATTTGTTCTATTTTAGATAATGTCCCATGTGTAGCTGCGAAGAATGTATGCATGTGTATTCTGATGTTGTCTGGTGGAATGTTGCAAACATCTAAATCCATTTGTTTATAGGTTTTGTTCAGCTCTGATATTTCTTTTCAGATATTTTTGTCTAGGTGATATATTTCTGTTGGTTTGGTGACAATGGGTTAATAAGTTCTCCTATTATAATTGTGCTATTGCTAATTAGATTTTTTATATCTATAATTGTTTGTTTACATTGTTCACTTTGACAAATTGTGGTTTGAAGTTCACATTGTCTGTAAACTTTTTTCTGAGTTCGTGATGTAGGGAAATTGCTTTCCATTATTTGTCTTTTAGTCTATTAGTCTCATTCTCTCTCTCTCTCTCTCTCTCTCTCTCTCTCTCTCTCTCTCCTCTCTTTCTCATTGTACTTGCTGAGGAGTTTGTGCCACTGAGTTATATACCTGGCCTAGAATTTCTTTTTGAGTTAAATATGTTTCTTTATGTAGCATATTATTGGTTCTTGTTGCTTGATCAATTCTGTCAGTTGTTTCTTTTAATTAATTGTTGAACTGAGGCCATCTACATTTTTGGTTACAGATGATATGTATAGACTTATCATTGTCTGTTATATTTCTGCTTTTCTCTTCTATTTAATTGCTTGCCCTGGCTGAATTTTCCTTCCTGTTGTTGTTTTTGGAATTGTGCTCATTTTTATCACTGTCTAGAATATCTTTTAATACTCTTTGTACAGTTGGTCTGGTGGTCATGGGTTTCTTCAGTTATTTTTGGTTATGGAAGTATCTTATTTCTCCAGATATTTTTAACATAATTTTTCAGGGTACATCAATCTGAGTTAGAAATTGCTTTCTTTCAGGACTTGAAATACTTTACTCCAAGCTCTTCTTGACATGAGGGTTGTGCTGAGATGTCTGTTGTGATTTTGATGGGTTTTCCTTTTTAGGTGATCTGTTTCTTTTCTCTAACAGCTCTTAATATTCTGTTCCTGTTGTGAATTTCTTGAATTTTTATTATTATGTGTCTTCAGGTAGTTTTATCTAATCATGGATGTTTGGATTTCTATGTGTTTCATTTATTTGTATGTCAAATTCTTTATCCTTGCTTAGAAATTTTGTATACCATTATTTCTGTGAGGAGTACCATAGAGACTTGTTCTTTCTTCAGCATTTCATTAACACCAATCCTTCTTTGATTTACCTTGTAGTCATTAAAATACATTTCATAATCACTAGCTGCAATTCTGTCTTCAAGATCGCATATTCTATCTCCTCCATTCAAACAGTTGCATACACTTTCAATGGAAATTCTATCTCTTGGATTTCTCTTGGCTTCATTTTATTGGTTCCATTTCTTTTGTATATTGGACATATTTTGATTTCATAATTTTTTTCTAACAAATTTATTCTTTTATCTGTGTTTATTCTAATATCTTTGACTTTTAGCATCATTTCTTTTCATACCAGAAATATTACTTTCTCTATAACCTTTCCACTCGTGTTTTCATTTCTGTTCCTACCATTTCAGAAAGTTCCAGTTTTTGACTTCTAATTTTAAATATCTCATTGTACTCTGAGCTTGTCCTTGGTGGGTGGGGAGTCTGAGGTTGCATTTTGCTTTTGTACTTGTCATTTTCTATTTTATCTTTTTAATTTTATTTCATTTTCTATGATGATGCTTGCCAACTTCTTACGGCAGGTAGCTTTATCACTCAGGTGGAGGCTTCCCTGGGAGATGTCTGTTCTTCAGGGCTATCCTCTAGAGGTAGGTTGTTTTTTATAGCTATTCCAAGAAATTACATTCTTAATTTGTAGAGGTTGCAAAGTTACTATTTGGCTCTGCACCTAGTCCCTTGATAATGGACTGTGATGTGGATTACGACTGCATACAGTGACAGTGTTATGTAACACAGAGAAAAAAACTGACTATAACATGTATGACATTCTGGCCTAAGTAGTACAGTTAGTAATCACAATAGTTTCAGGTACAGCTTAATTACTAATGAATGCTCGTAACCACTAACCTGCTGCCCCTGACCACAGAAGCTAAGTCTAAATTTATATAACAAAATCAAACATATGCTATGTACATGTATGCAGTGATATGCCCATTATTGGTGTGATTTTATCCTGCTGCCAGGAGCAGGGGTATTAAGTTGGGTATGGAAAGGGATAAAGTGATGCATGATGCCAAATATAGTGAGTCAAGGCTTGAGGTCAAAGGATGATTAACCAAATTTTGAGAAACTAGAGGACATAAAAGAGAATTAAGATGTAAAGAGTAATCAGAAAGGAAGACATATAATATTTATTCACCTGAAAGCTTAAAATCAAGTAGTTAGAGAAAGATCAAGGAGGGTCAATAAAAGAAAACAAAAAAGAAAGGCAAGAAACCTAACCAGTGAAAAGAAAGAAGAAAAAGAAGAATGAAGAAAACAGCAAAAAAGGAGATCAGAAAAAGAAAAGGGAAAAAAAGAATAAAAAAGACCCCAAACAGAAATAACCACAAAATACAAGGCAAAATGCATAATGTCCAACCAGATAGAAAAGGATAGCCAATCAAATAAACAAGGGAGAATAAAAGTAGTAATATACCTTTGGTGTTTACAGTTCTGTGACAGTGTCCTTGTCAGATCATGGAAATGTGCTGTGTATTCCAGTCAAGTTTTCCGTGGGAATTGCACTGGGTATGTGGCTGATCTTGGCCACTGTATGTGGGGTCTAGGATGGGTCTTCTGTTGGTAGAGTTCACCAGAGCCCAACTGCTGGCTCTTCATTGCTGCTTCAAACTCTTTCTAGTTGTTGATCTCACTGATTACTCCACCCACCACAGGCTTTGTGTATCCCATGCCCATCAGCTGCCTGGCCTGGGCATCTCAGTTGCTGGTTGCTCTGCTCACCAGAAAAGTGTCTCAAATGTTGTGTCTTTTACTTTTGACTTAGTGCTGAAATTTGAGACCATCTTATTTAATATGACTTAAAATGTGTGAAATGTTTAAACTGATTTTCAACCTTTACTTAAGTGCTTAAAGAAGGATTGCTTAGATTTTTTGGATACTAACATGGACATTGTTCCAAAATTATGGATATGCTAAAGAGGGTGCATTATTGACCTCAAAAATGCCAATTTGTGTTTAAAATTGCTCTGTTATTTTTGTTGTGTCTTAAAAACAATGCAGCGTTAATTTTCACCAGTCATTGTTATACATGGAAAGCCAGTAGATAGGTAGATGAATGATCTAGGCAGATAGACAGATGGAGATATGTTAATAGTGTTTATTCCAGAACGGTACACATTTTTTAATAAAATTTCCACTTAGGACCATCAGATAAGAGCGTCTAAGAATCTGTACATAGGTCTAAACTTCAGACAAGATTCTGATTAAAAGTAATGATTGAACAGTCAAAAGTAATTTTACATCAGAGGAACATATTTTTACTAATGATGCCTTAATTTTTCTTCAGCGCTAGGGATGAACCCAAGGCTGTCATGCTGAGCTACATCACAAGCTCTTATTTAATTCCTTATTTTGAGACTGGATCTCACTTAATGCTAAGCTTCCCTGGCTGGGAATGAGCTTGCTGTCTCCCTGCTTCACCATCCCAGTGTGCTGGGATTATAGACTCACACTACCATTTCTGCCTACACTACTTTTTACATGTTCTAATTGTACTAGTATTCTTTAGCTTTGCACATCACAGATAAATGCCATTTTTATTCTTCAATCAATTCAGCAATTTCTTTTGAACAGTTATAAAATATTAGAGCTAGAATGGTAACTGTCCAGTTGAATCCCCTTTTTCACATTAGGAAAAATATGCACTGAATAATTTATCAAATATTGTAGAGCTAACTGGGGACACACTCAGGGGCCTGACTCTCAGTCTGCTATTCTTCTCTGTCTGCTATTGTATGTTGTTGTAGTTGGAATAATTTATAAAGAATAAATTATTGTTTTGCATTTGAGTAGGGATTGGAGGAGTAGTTTTGGAAGAAAATCAAACATAATGGTAGAAAAAGAGAATTTTTGTTGCATTTGATTTTCAATGAGAAAAACAACTTGGTAGAGGGACATGAGACTTTTTCTCATAGAGATGCAAACATGATATGTGAAGGACAAAGAGTACCAAGTCAAGATGCACATGCCTAATTTCTACATTAAAAAAAAAAACATGATTCCCTAAGAGACCACATTAACTGTAGCATAAATATCTGCTTTCATTGAAATAACAGGTGTATGTACTCTGAAAAGAAAAAGAATCTAGATAAAGTTGCTAGATCTTACCAGACAGAGTAGAAGATTATATTAGCACCTCTACACCAATCAGGCTAATGTTATGTCTGAAGTGCAGAAATAAAATCATAAAACTCCTTGAACATGGAAAGCACTCAAATGCACAATATAAGGCCATTTTCCTTTTCCAACCACCTGAGTAGAGAACCCCATCTTGATAGTCCAAGCTGAGTTCTTTCCTATCTTTTAGCATTTGAATAAAATATTTAAACTTTATGTACTTTGCAGGGCTACTGGGAGGACAGGATGAGCTAATGTCTGAGATGGTAAAGCAAAAGGAAGGAGTCTTGTAATCTGAAGTCAGTGTTTTGTAAATAACTGAGTGGGAGTTGCTTATTGTTTCCGTAAGAACTTTGTGGTTCTATAAATAGCAGAAAGTGAACAGGAAAGTTATTTGTAGGTTGGCTTGGTAAAGGCAATTTTTGTGCTTGGTACTGGCATACTATGAGGTTTTAAAAAATTATATATTTTATATAAACTTTTATAAATAAATATTTCACTATGATGAGTCTAAAATCTAAAAATGTTGATTACATTTAATATGTAAACTTATCTTGTTCATTTATAGCTTCATTATTATTCATTGCAAACAAAAACATATAAAATAGCATTTGGTGCTTCTCTAGGTGTGGGAGGATGAGTCACATTTGTAGTTAACTGTATAAATTAATAAGTGTTGGTAGACTTTGGAGGTAAGTTTTCTAGATTCAAATGCTTTTACTATGAGTTCCACAGAGTTTCTTTTTATTTATTTCTTAATAGCTTCATTTGTTTAGAATATGTTTATAACTTATGTCAGTGTATCAATAACATTCGCTATATTAAATTAGATGTATGGATACAGTCCTATAAATTTTAGGATGCTGTTTTGAGATATATGACAGAAAAATAATTTGATATCATGCATAGTGATATAAAAATATAGTTCTACTCCTTGTTATATGGCTATAAAGCAAGAACTAGCATCATGTCTTTTCTATTTTTCTCATATCTATTCATATGAACAGAAATTCTATGCATGCTGAACATTGATTTAAAAATTATAACACTTTTTTGTTATACACTAGTCATAATTAGTAGATGAAATTATTTACTATGAAAGGAAAGTTATTAGCCAGAAGAGGATATAGATGACATATATATATCATCTATATCATCTATATTTATGATATATATATATATATTTATATATATCTATATTTATGATAAATATAAATATATATTTATATATATATTGGTACTGGCATACAATGAGGCATATTACTTTCACTGTTTTCAGGGCAGAAGGAGGTCATGAATTTACTGCACAATGATAGAAGAATCTATTCATGAGTATTATTCATTAAAATAAATGATATATAGATATTCACTACCTTTTCAATAAAACATTCCACATCATATTTCAACTTATATTTTGTAATTAAAACTACCAAATAACATACACATTATGTATATTCATCCCTTCACACCCAGATATGTACACACATTAGTCATTTAAGAAAAACATTCAATGTTTAGCAATGTTATTAGATTTTTTAATTCATCTATTCAAACATGACTCATGTATTCATACATTCAATGTATATTTATTAAACATAGATTTTGTGCTATGGTTTGTTAAAATTTCACTCACTTTTATGTTACTAATCTTTTTGAATTGAAAACGATTTTTCATCATCTATTCATATCTGTATCATTTTCCAAATCATTTAATACATGTAAATTCTAATCTCTAATGAATTTTTATCAAGATAGCATATGGCACCTTACTCTATCTATTTCTTTCCTTGTTGGATCATTGCAAATCCAAGTTCTTTTCATGGATGGTAGAGTGGTGAAGGTGTGAATCAAATTTTGATATTTTTACAGAAAGAAAGCAAAGAAATTCAGTATGTTCAAGATGTATGATATTTATTCACCATGTTATATGACAGTTTGCTAATTGATCTTAGTACCAAATAGCTATTTTAGAATTTAATCTATTATTTATGCTTTCATAGAAAAAATATTTTTAAGCATCCTGTGCTTGTTCTTCTAAAACAATATATATTTCCTTGTCTATTCTACCTCACTTACAAATTGTGGCCTTAATTGATGCTTAAATTCTTTTAATACCTTAAGAAGTTTTACTGACAAATCATTCTACCATCAAGGTCATTCATCGTATGTCAACTCTTTCTGGCCCCCTTTTTCAGGTCTGCTATATATCATTTATTTTAATGAATAATACTCATTGAATAGATTCTTCTATCATTGTGCAGTAAATTCATGACCTCCTTCTGCCCTGAAAACAGTGGAAGGCTTGCTGCGATGACAGTGAACATGTCCATGAAATATTCAGTTATTAAACATCATCAAAGTGTCTCAATTTCCTAGAAGACAGGACAAGAAAGGTTTGAGAGAATCAGAGAACTTAAAGGGTGTGATTAATTGAAATTCTAGTAGGAGTCGGCAGGGCTGTGTGTCATTCATCACACTGATTTGATATGAGAGATGTGGGACTTCAAGGTTAGGCAAGGTGACGTGGGAATCGCATGAGAGCAGCGCTTTGCTTTATTCTCTTCTGAATGGAGCTTGTGAGCCCATAATAGTCAAAAGAAAAGAAAGCTAGGCCTTAAAAAGGCTAGACCCTTTGCTATAAAATCCTGTCTTTGATTCATCTTTTAAATATATTTTTTTCTTACGTTATATGAAAGAATTTTGAGCTTCAAAATATAGCTATTATATCCAAGATGAGACAAAATCATTGCTTATACATATAAAAGCCATGGTTCTTTCCTAAAAGGATAGCTATAAATATTTATTGGTCAAAATGCCCTAATATTTAATGTTATAGAAAATGAATATAGATGCTGGAATATTGACAGTGAAAGCTGGGTCTGGAGAAGCCTATCTATGAAACACACTCAGCAGTTGTATCTCAAGCTGTATTTGGAAAAATAGCTCAATCCATTGCAGAGAATCCTACAATCTACACATTCATACTTAACCTATGAACACAGTTGTTGGAGTTCCTAAAAAGATATGGAGCTTCCCTGCCGGTACCTAATTATACAAAATTTAGGCCAGGACAGGCTGAGGTTGTGTGCTTCCTATGACAACTGTCTCTCATCCAGGAAAAGCAGCATGATGGGTCACTTTTTAAAAACTTTACATGCATGGTTAACCTTCACTACACAAGAGTTAGCGATGGGTAGAGATGAAAAACCTAGATTATACTTCAGGAAATCCTCCTTCATGGAACTCTGGGGTGTCGATGATAGATGTATTCCTTTACTGCTGGAAATGTGGAAGGAATTCAAAGCCATTAACAACTACTATGTTCAACAGTTTTATCTATTTATTTATTGATTCTTAATTTTTTTGAGAATAGTTTTGGATCACTGGCACCTCAAAGAAATGTTTTAATTTCTGTCTCAGAGATCTACTACAGTTTACTTCCCTTGGTTGCTATAGATAGTACAGAGAAAATCCAAAAACATGGAATGAGTTTTCCCATTTTCATTAGCAAACATTAATTGTATAGATTAATATAGCTCAGTGTGAAATTTCCACACATACCTATGGCACGTGCCGATTTGCAAATTCTGCTACTCATGTCCGGCCCCTGCTATGCTGTCCCATCTTTAGGAATCACTATTTCACTCCAGCATCCCGGGTGCTTGGGTCCTACTTTCAACAGACAGCATTTGGTAGGCATTCTCTATGTCTGGCTTATTTTAAATGACCTCATACTCTAACCATTTTAATAGA
>NDGN010770728.1:0-11551 GCA_002564285.1 Tympanoctomys barrerae | reverse complement strand
GAAACTGTCCTAATTTGATTTGAAACTGTCTCATTGCTATTTGTTTCTCAATAAAATTATGGGAAAAAAAGATATGTCACATTGAGAGATAAAGATATGGATATGCCAAGACCAATGGTATATGAAAATGCTTTGTCCATCATGTCTCATAACCGTGAGTATAATTTTGATTTGGAAGTTTTCTGCTTAGTTGTTTGTTACAAATTAGACAATTAAAAATCTGCATCCCACTGTCAAAAAACAAAACAAAACAAAAAAAAAAAAACAGTTCATAAATGATGCCAAGATAGCTGGATACCAAGTAGAAAAGAAAAAGTTAGCTGTACATTTTATAATATCCATAGGAATAAATTTCAAGTAGAATAGGAATGTAGATTTTAGAAAAGAAAAGTAAAATCCACACAAGCATACACACACACACACACACACACACACACACACGATAAATTGTGTTTTAACCCTTGTTACAGGGAGAAACTGGAATATATTTTTAGAAGTCGAAGCAATTAAGAAAAAAAAGACTGACAAATATAAGAAAAAGGTTTTTTATATGTTTTTCACAACCAGAAATACCAAAAACAAAGTCAAATGACACATTCCAAGCTAGGATAAAATGTTTATGGAGCTATCACCCTAAAAAATAAGGGCCCAAACTACCAAAACCTGATAGGAAAATGGGGGAAAGACTTGTGTAAACAGTACACACACACACACACACACACTGTATAAAAATGCCCTTAGGGCCAGGTAGATAGTGGTTTAAGTCCCTGCCTGGCAAGCGCAAAGATCCAGGTTCAACCCCCAGGACCGTATGCCATGCCGACTCTGCGCCAGGCCACCCAAACCAGGGGTGGTGGTGCATACCTGTAACCCCAGCACTGGGGAGGGTGAACCAGGATCGCTACAAGGCCGAGCTGTCTAGCAATACCCTTTACCAAATACATAATTTTTTTTAAATGCCCTTCAGATTTATTTTTTCAAGTGTTCATGTAGAATAATGCAGACTGACACAGTGCTAAGATACCATTACTTACCTACCAGAATGACAAAAATACGCTTACAGTATAACAGCGTATTCAGGCGTTCTCACGTTTACCTGGAAGGCAAGCAAGCTCGCATCCAGGCCTGTGTGCTGGGGACACACCGCCGAGGAGAGCAGCACGTGCGTGCCCAGGTTTTAGTCTGAACGTTTCCTGGAGGCTGGAGCCCAGGTGCTGGCCCTCAGCAGGCAGAACAGCAGCACATCTCCCCCTCAGGTCACGGCTCCTCAACACCAGACTCCTCCGAGAAGCCGCTGATCTCAAGGCTTGGCAGAGACTGCGAGCTGGCTGTGCAGCAGGCTGTGGTACCAGGAAGTCTGGAAGTAATCAGAGAAGGCTGCAGACGCGCAGGAAGAGCACAGTAGCCCGCCCAACGTTGTGCCTCGTTGCCAAAACACACATTGGACCAACAGAGCAAGTGATGTTAGTATTTGGGTTTTAATCCTTTACAATAAATAAATATCCTTGAATATATAAACATAAAAATCGAGTAAATGAGGGAGAAGGAATAGTTCTTCCTTACAGAAGAATTCCAGTTAATAAATGTTGCCAGAAAAACGAAAATAGAAAATCACTATTAGATAAATACTGTGTAGTGTCACACACAGGCTCCAGAATGAGAGCTAAAATTGGCGGGCAAAAGTTTGAGGCAGGACAAGATATTTGCATACTCCTGGGGTGGAGTCGTATACAGCCTTGACCTGGGGCCCAGCAGTGTGCTTACAGATGCTCACACAGGGCCCTGGTGACAAGGGGCTCCGTCTTGCTCCAGGAGGAATGACCCCAGAGAGAGGAGAGACAAGCCACCAGGGTCTTGTGTGACTTGGCTTTGCAGTGGTACCCATCACCTCCACTTCCTTTGTTAGAGGTCGGTGCCTGGCGCCCTCCAGCCTGTAGCCGCCTGCTTTCCTTACCTCCCAGAGAGCCGCCACCGCCTTTTGTTTTCTGTTCTTAGACTCGGGTGGGTCTTAGCTCCTTCTATTAACTTTCTCAGCCCTAGGCCGGGAAGGGTTGCTGGAGTAAGACTAGGAGTGGAGAGGAGGGGCTGAGGCTCGCGCCTCCCTGTGCGCTTCTTTCCGCAGGCTCCTTCCTTGCCCCAGCCTTGTGTTGCCCTCCTCTCACTTGGTGTAGGCCCCCTCTGTGCGCTGCAGACTGTGCACAAGCCTCTCTAATAGCGATGGCCATATCATCTTGCAGTCCCCACTTTTCACATCTGTGTTCCCCTCCATTAGTGTGACACTCATATCTGCATTCCCAAGGGCTCGCAAGCTGCCTAAAAGGTCCTTAATGGGCAAATGGCTTATCTTGGACTCTCAGGTGTATCTGAGAAGCTTGTCACTTGCCAGTGTTTGAGCTTTTGTCTTTCCTAGACCATGGAAAGTCTAGAAAGAAGGAATCTCTTTCAGCCTATTTAGACAACCTTCCACAAGCGATACACTTGCTTTCCCTAGCAGAAGCTCAGAAAAGCCACTCAGAACTCTGTTGTCTCTATTGCCTCTGGGACAGTAAGGACAAACAGCCCTGTTTGGTGAGTGCTTGGAGTGGAACCCAGAGTTGGGCACACAGGGTAGTGTTGGCCAGGACCCTTGTTGCATGTGCCTAACTAGCTGGGGATGGCCCTAGGGATGTGGAGTCGCATTTCCCTCTGAGCCCTCCTCTAGCCCCTGCCTCCCATCTCCCAACCCCAGCCCTGCCACTTTCGGGAAGTACCTATGTGGGTTCCTGCATCCTGCTCCTGTTGCCATCCCTGTTGCCCCTTTCTCCTTTCAAGCCCTGCTCATTGACCCATGGTACTTTCACCTCTTATCTTCATGCCTCTCTGGGGCCTGAGGTTGGCCAGTGTTTCACTTGTCTCTTACTGAAGGCAGCTATATTCATTGCCACACCTGCTTCATTCCAAAACCTCTAGTCCTCTGTCGCCTGCTTTTAGTCCTTCTGCCATCTGGAGAGGAGACGTAGGAAATCTTGATATGTGGATTTTTGATTTTTTTTTTTTTAAGGAAAAAAATTTAGTGACACTTGGAAGCACAGTAAGGTCGATTTCATTAGCAACCTGTGAAATAGTACAGGAACTCCTGCAGTGGAGTCTTGGGGCAGGGGAGAGAAACTGGTCGACTCAAGATACAGGTGGGCAAACAGATTCAGGGTCCAGGAACATGCTGGTGGGTTCACTGCATGGAAGATGACTGAGAGGGTAAGATGCTTGCTGCAGGCGGACCAGCATGATCAGACATCACCTAGGAGACGCCCAAGGATGCAGAGGATCACACAGTGAGGGCGATCGGCTGTGGGGAAGGGAGCTTCCTGCCAAACTGACACAGCAAAGTTCGTTTTTCAAACTGGATTGTACAAGGAAGTACACAGGTGAACCTACCAAAAGGTTCAAGGCCAAGCAAAGAATTGTCACTGACAGGCAGAAGTGGGCTTGCTTAGGCTGAGCTATCAATTTACTTAGTGTAACATCTTCCATGTTGAAAGTAATTCACCTACAGCAAACTTCTCCTTCAAATTGCCTATGAAATGTCAAAAAATCTTTATGTGGAAAGATACTGTTCTACTCAGATATTTCATCTTACAGTTGAAGAAGTCTGATTGGTCAGGTAACTGCTACAGCCGCATTTCTGATGCCCAGCCTACTACTGCAGCTGACGTCATCGACAACATGTTTTGTGCAGAATAGAAATGTTTGCTTACGTTACATTTTGCATCATCATGGTGCCTATTAAAAGCAATTACAGCATTTTCCTTTCTATTCCAGATCTAGGTCGATCTCGAGAACTACAATATGTCTACGTGGATAACAACATTAACCTAAAAGGGCTACCATCCTACCTGTACAACAAAGTTATTGGGTGCAATGGGTAAGACTGACTTCATATTTTAGGCTTAAAAATAAATGGGCTGGGGCTGGCGAGATGGCTCAGTGGTCTAAAGCACCTGCTTAGGCAAGCTTAGGCAAGCATGCAGGAACCTCGGTTCGATTCCCAGCACCACATGCCATGCTAGCCCCGCCCCTAGGGTGGGCTGAGCTGACCATAAAAAAAAAAAGAAAAAAGAAATAAATAAAGGAAACATTTAATAAATAAATAAATGGGCTGTTTTTTATAATTATGTTTAGTTTTCTGGTTGACCTTGACATTCTAAACCAGTTATCCTTAAAAACTAAGATGATGAGCAGGCAAAGTAGAATATTGAGATTGGATTTAGTTAGAGAGCCGTGGATTCAGTCAGTAAGTTGTTTATTTGTTTTTTCTAGTCAAAGGAGAAATGAATTCAGGTTGGTTTTTTTGTTTGTTCGGTTGGTTGGTTGGTTTGGTTTGGGTTTTTTTGTTTTGTCTTGTTTTTTGGTGGTGGGGTTCCCTATGGAAGTAAATAGCTTTATTTTTCCAGCTCAACTGAAGTATGCTTCACAGATAAAATCGCAATCGCACGTGTTTATGACGTGATGATCTGATGCACTGATACCTTTTCACATTTGCCATTATAAATGCACTGTTACCAGTCACCCAGAGTGGAGGAATCAGCCTTTGAACTCAACTGTAATGCCTGTTTCCCTGCAGTAACAGCCCTAGTAGCTAGAATTTTACCAATTGGAAATACTGAAAACTCCACATTTGAGACAGTCATTCAGTGCAAATCATGTTTCTACTAACCAGAACAGCTGTGTGAGTCAATAAAAAGTGATGGCCTGTTATTTTCAGAGCAGCAGTAATCTTTCCTTCTTAAGCTTTTAGAACGAGGCTTCAGTTCCTCACTGGGCAGCAGGGCGACAGAACCACCTTCAGGTGTTTCTCAGGGTGCTCTGAGCCTAAGAGGGCCACCTTACCCCCAGAACCGGCGCGGGACTGGCCTTGCTTGCCCCACCCCAGAGCCCAGGCATCACCTCAGACACTCCTTAGCTTCTGATTCAGCCCCACCGTCTTGCATAACCTGGCTCTTGCTCCTTTTAGTTCTGGCAAGGACTGGGTGGCAGCAGGCGCAGACATTGAGGCCAGCTATTCCCCTGCTGGCCTGGCTCCAGGGCACGGGCAGAGAGCCATGAGTGCTCCAGAGAGGCAGTCCTAGGAGCAGTGGCCTTCCCTGAGGAAAAATTAGACGTGTGTTATGTTGGGAAAGCCCCCGATGAGTTCAGTACCTGTGTAGGCTGATGAAATCCAAGCTGGGAGATTTCTTCCAGAGCCTTCTGTGAAGCAGCAGTGGTAGACTGTGTGGCAGTGCTTTCAGCTCTGTGATTTTTCAACCACTGATTTTGTCACAGCTGTGGTGCCATATAGTCATTAATCCCAGTGCCTTTCTAAAGGATTTTTATTATAGCTCAAGTCTTCCACGTGGTGAGCAAAGTGTCCTCAGGGATTGTGATGCACGGGATGACCAAGCTGAAGGCCCTCTCCCCACCCCAAGCCCCCTGAACTGTGATTTAAGTTTCTGCCATGATTAAGGAATTACTTTTATTTAAAAGAGAGAGCCTTCTGCTTTGGTATTTATCCATGGCTTGGTTTGGTTTGGTTTGGTTTCTGAGGCAGCATCTCCCTGTGTAACACATTCAAGCTGGCCTTGTTCTCATTATGTATTCCAGACTACCCCCAAACTCCTGCCTCAGCCTCCCCAGCGCTGGGATTACAGGCGTGTACCCGACACCCAGCTTTTGGTGGATGTTACTGACTACCAAACAGTTCCGTTTGTGCTGAGAAGAAATAGTTTTTCAGCTTGAGTTGGTGTCTGGTAGCAGTTATGAGTCTGAATCTCACTTCAGTTTATTCAGTGAGCCCGAGTGCAGTGGCTCCTCTTGTAGTCACTGATGGATGACAGCCAAGCCGTGCAGCACCTGTTCTTGACATCCTTGTGTAGCTGGGGACAACCAGAGTAGTAAGGAACCGAGGACACCGAGCCTGGGGGTTAGGTTCCCTTGATTCTCCACTGTGAGTGGTGTTACCTGCAGCTAGCTGGAAGCCTAGACATAAGCCCACTGGCGTCTACAGCACCACACCTCCCGAGAAATTGTGCTGTCCTGCTCCACACCTGGGCGCGAGGGAACTGAACAACAGCAGTGTAAAGGAAGCAGCTTTAGGGACTTCGAGACACTGTGCCAAGTCTGCTATATGAGTGTGGGCGTGATACCCACGTAGATGCCATATATATAATTAATATCTCAGAGGGAGAATAGAGAAGAGAATGATGTGTAAAATTATGATAGACATTTAAAAATAAACTAGCAATGCAGTTTGAAGAAATTTCAGAAGTCTCACAAAATTATCTTAGATGTTCATGGAAACGTGAGCAAAATGAGCTCCTCAATATATGTTCATTCATTAGTTCTCGAGCCCTGGCTAGCAACTCAGTACTGTGCTAGGAGTTACAGAACAAAGATGATCCAGGTGTTTATCCTGACAAAAACACTTATAGACAGTGACCACCCTGAGAGGTGGAGAGAGAGAAATGCAGAAGGGGGCTGACTCCTGCGGCCCAGCTGGAAGCCACACGTCATCCTCTTGGTCCAGCCTGCTGGTCATGCAGGTCAGCTGTCTTGGCCACCCAGAGGGAGAGGCCACTCCGAGCCCACCCGCAGACTGGCCGTCCCGGCGTCCTTGTGTCCCCCTCTCGGCTAGCTTCATATGCACATTTTCTGTGTTTTTCCACAGAAGTGAGAGTCATTAGCTCTGCTATATTATGCCTGCAAAGAGAGGTCTGTCCTATGTCAGAATTCCAGAGAGTGGTACTTGGCATATCTGTGTGCTCAGAAGAACTTGATTGTGAAAGTGATCCTGCACCAGTTACTTCTGCACTTATTGTGAGAGATTGAAAAGATTGTGAGAGAAGGAAAAGAAACGAGCACTTGCATTGCTTTTTTAGGGTGTAAGTGAGCAAATTATAGCATGATTTGGGACTTCTGATGGTTTGTGTGTACATATAACCGCTCAAGCTAATAGAATTATTTGTATGAGAAATGCATTCTGAGTTAATCCAGTAGCCTAAAACTGCCCTTGAGATCGCAGTCCATTCAGGGGGCAGGAGTGAGAGCTACAGTCAGTACTGGGCTCTGAACCAGAGTAAGCTGGCTGCGTATGGCAGAGCTGAAGGGATTTGAGCTGTTACTCAGGAGACAACCTTACAGTTTTATTCTAACCAAGTTGCTAAATCAAAAGTATGAGCACTTCCTTTTGAGCGCTAAGGAGCACAACAGCATCCATCATGTCCACGGCACAGTGTCCAGGGGGCACCTCCCCCATTGCATGGGCTTTAGAGGGAGAGGGAGAGGTGGAGACTGACCTGAGATGACCCAACATGTTGGAACTAGAGAACAAAGATTTGAGGTAGGAGTGGGTTGTTTGTTTGTTTGTTTGTTTTGGAGACAGTTTGACAACTCAAACTGATCTTATACCACATCCTTTTGCTTCAGCCTCTAGAACAGAATTGCGGGCACACACCACCACATCTGACAAAAATTTAAAATTTTAAGATTTTATTATGACTTTTCTCAGTAAAGAAAAATAGGTTTATAAAATGAGTGAAAAGACAAAAACATTAGAAACTTTAAAAAGAAACAAAAAGACATTCAGAATTGAAAAATACAGCATCAGAGATAAAGCAGCTATTTGATGGCCTGAATGGGTGGAATGGAAAGTCGGTGAACTTGGAGGTAGATCAGTAGAAATGATCCAATCTGAGAGACCCAGAAAAAGAGGAATAACAGAAGTGCGTGCAACATCAGGGTCCTGCCAGACGGTGTGAAGAACACTGATACACGCATGGTTGGCGTCCCACAAGAACAGAGACTGAGACAGTGACGACAGGAGTTTGAAGAAATAATATCGCACATGGTCCCAAATTTGATGTGAGACATAAATTTTCATTTGCAAGGAGCTCAGTGAGCCCTGAGCAGTATACCCTGAAGAACTCCCTCGGAAAGCTGCTGAAGACCGGAGAATGAAAGGAAACATTGAAAGCAGTGCGAGAAAAAGACTTACTCCTTTCAGGGGGCAACTTGAAGGCCCTAACCTCGTCAGAAGCCACAGAGGCCAGAAATCAACTGAATGGTATTTCTTAAGAGCTAAAGAAAAATACAACCAAAGGCAAATTCTACATCCAGGAGAATACCATTCAAGAATAAAGGCAAAGCAGACACATTCTAGCGAGAATAAAACTTAGCTTGAAGAAGCCCTGCCCAGTCAAGCCCCTTTTTGCAGGCAAGATTGACGCGTCCCAGGAAGCATGGCTTCTCCCCTCCCCTTCCAGAGCCACACTCCTCTTTCCTTTAAGCTGAAAAAACAATATTTTGCCAAAAAGGACAAAGAAATACATAGCAGTTTTCACATAGATGAGCATACAATTACATATGTACCTTTTGAGTCTAAAAGATAGCTACGTGGGTGCTTGTGATAAGAGAATTATGCTACATCTTAGCACAACGTTAAGTGAAATGATGAGTGTGAAATGCATGTGAATTAATTTGCTCAGCCACATACATGATACGCAGCATATATGTAGCAAGATCTCAGCAGCAAAGTGAAAACACTGTAACTTATTTTGGCTAGAACTTGACTGGCAGCTCTGAAAACATTGACTCCAGAGGAAGTTGTGTCATAATTGGTAGAAATTGTCCTATTACTAAAAGGTACTAACATGTGAAATTTAACAACTCATCTGGGGGTTTCATATCCAAATCTTTATTTTGTAACCATCTCGGTGCTTAATCTGAGAAAAGTATGGTATTATAAACCAGCGGTGACAAGTTTTAGTTAATTACAGGCTACTACTTTTTTCATTTCGCTGGGAACTGAAGCATATCGTGGGTGTGTATGCTCCCCTATAAGTCACTTCAGCTTGTTTTTAGGTGAGTGACACCCACTTTGCGAGGCAGGTGCTTTACCCCTTCCTCGCCCTTAGATGTTGTCGTGCAGGTGCCGGGTGCTCTGATTTAATTCCATGTGCTCCATGTGTCTGCAGAGCTGGATCCCTGTTGATATTATTCCTCGTTCCCTGGACTATAGTCACTCTGATCTAACTTGTAAATAACGAATGATAATAGAAAATGTGGCCACACACATTGATCAGCATGTACTCTGTACTGGACAGTGTGCTCGCTACCTGCATCACTGCATAAAGTCCTCTCTGCAGCTCTTGTGTTACTGCCCTCCTTTTGGAAATGCTCATGAGATCAGCAGTCACGGTCAGCCAGTGAGGTGTGTCGCACTATGGTCTCACTTGTCTGTACTCTGTGCCCATGTCCAGGTCGTACTCTCTCCCCTTCTTGGTCTAGAACCGTAATTCTGTGTGCTCTAGCTCTTCTGCCCACTCTTGGAGAGCAGATAGGTTGACACTGCCTGTGGGACAGCTGATGTGTGAGACGTGTGTGAATGCTTCCCTTGCAGCCTTTCTGCCTCGTTGTAGGTCATGCTCCAGTGTGATGCACAGAAAGCATTTAATAAATGGATCTTAAAATTCATTGGCTTCTTGTGTCCAGCGGCAAAGAGTAGAAACTACTGCCAAAAGGATTACCAAAGGGAAATTGAAACTTTCTGTAAAGTGAGGATACATTTACTTGTTCATATGGGACTTTCCATTTGTTCGATCAGACATCGGTCTGTTTAATTATTGGACACAGTGAAAGCCCTTGGAAGAACCTGGCTTTCGATTTCCTCGCGCTTTCTTAGGTGTGCCGTGTTGGATTCTTCTGGCTCTGTCCACGTACAGAGCGCCCACAGTTGGGTTCAGAAGCAGTGGCCGCTAAGTCAGTATGAGTACATAGTGAATATTCTTGCATGGCTTACACTTCAGAGTACATTTTCAGTGTCTTACAGTTCATTTCATGGTTCTCATAATACAGAGCAGCTATAAAGTTTGGGTCATAATTATTTTTGCATGTGTATTTGCCAGGCTCAGCTCCTGCAGTAGCTGGCAAGATGACAGCGTGCAGGGCAAGCCAGCAGGCTGGAGGCAGCCCAGAGACTGGGTTCTGTCTTCTGCTTCGAACCTTGGTCTTTGGTCTTAAGGCCTTTGACTGATTGGACAAGGCCCATTGGGTTGCAGGGGGTGGTCTGGTCTGCTCGAAGTCCGCTGATCTAAATGCCATCTAGACTGGCATTTGACTGTCTGGGCATCATATCCTTGCCAGTGTGATACAGAAGATAAGATATTTGCCAAAATTCCATTTACCAGGGACACCATGTCCCTAAATAATTGTTTCTATAAAGGTCATCCTATTGGGTGAAGTCACCAGGGCATATGAACCTCAGAAAGTTCCCCAAATAAGTAGCTTCTTTTCTCGCTCTTTGTATACTTCTACTCTATGTGCTGCTGAAGCGAGCATTCACCTTGGCGGATAGCTCCCTTCTGCACTTGTTACTGCTGTATACTTCATAGTGATCAACAGCCTTTTTACAAGTCAGCAGTTCTTAGGGATCTCTTTGTCCATATGTTCAGTGCAGTTTCTGCCTCCTGGCTGGATCTTTACCGATACAGTGCCCTTCCAGCAGTTCACAGTTGCTAAAGAATGCTAATAAATGAATGGAAGTGGCCTTCCATCCCAGAAATGGTCTCTATCTTCTACTCATGTTTACCTCAAGGGAAACAAATCCAGCACCCAATTCCTAATTTATTTAAAAAACAAAAACAAACAAAACCCCCCACAAATTCAGCAAACTAGGAATGGAAGGAAATTTCCTCATCCAATAAAAGATAGCTACAGAATGCCAACAGATAATTTTATGCTTGATGTTGAAAGACCTGTCTCACCCAAATTAGCATATAAATCTGTGTTAATTCTAATCTGAATCCCGACTCTGCAGTTGGAACGAGTAACCTGCAACTCAGTTGCAAGAAAAACATTGAATACTTAGACTTAGCAGATGATGGAATCTTCTGTAAAGCTGTGGCAATGAGAAGAACAGAGGATTGATATAATTTTAAAAAAACACATAACTTAATCTCCAAAAGCCAGAAGTTTTACATATCAAGAAACAAAAAAGGACAGATAAAACATCTGCATGGAAAAATACCACAAATACACTAGAAGAAACTTTAGGAAAATATATGTACAGTCCTCAAAATAGGGAAACCCTCTTTAAAAACCAGAAAAGTTAGATGCCTTGAAGGAAATAGTGAATAGATTTGACATTTAAAAAAAAAAAACAGTAAAAGATTACTGGATGGTAAAAGGCACCATTGCAAAATTATAAGACAAAAATATTTTTGGAAGTAAATATTGCAGAATATTTAACAAAGGATTGTTAATATCAATATGGAAATTCTTTTTTTTTTATTTTTTGTATTTTAGGGAAGGGTCTGCAGGGTGTTCAGGGTGTCACTACTAGATCAGACTCGTAGTGATCCACCTGTTTACAGCCTCCCAAGAGCAGGGATTACAGGCACGTGCACCACCACACCCAGTCTCAATTGCAGTCTCAGCACACCCCGCAGGTGGGGCTGGCACAACAGGCCTGGGGCATCGAACCTCTAGCCCTCCTGGCTTCTGCTTGCAGGCGCATTAATCCACTGAGCTATTTAGCTGGCCT